>JAECMU010031621.1:0-10033 GCA_016106625.1 Dracogyra subfuscus | reverse complement strand
ATATGCATGCATGTTTTGGGCAGTGGGCAGCATAGCCCTCCTGATGCGCGGTCGGTCTAGGATCGATCCCCGTCAGCTAACCACTGGGGTTTTTCTCGACATAATCATATGTCCGACGCCGATATAACCGTAATTATAATGTGTTGAGTGTGTCGTTAAACAAACAAAGAAAGCATGTTTTGGGTTACTAATAAAAATACAAGCCCATGTGCAGAATTTATATGAGGGGGTGGTCTAGATTATGGTGAACAATTATGGGTCTCAATTCAATTTCTTTATAAGCAGACAGAATTTCGACCCCCCACAAAGAAAACCCCACCCCTACACACATGCATGTACCTCTTAAATAAAATAATGAAGGAAAAAATTAGAGAAACAAAACCAATGACATATATGCACTGATTTGTTTATATAGCTGTAGGGTGTAACACAGGTTATTTCCATTCAAAAAGAAATATTTTTAAAATGCAATTACCCAGACAGGATAGCATATGGTGCATATAATTATAGTGTGTGACATACCAGTTACAGTGCAGTACTGAATGTACCATAAAGTAGCCCAATGGGGCCATAAAGAAGGTTTGGTTTCAAACCCTCTGCTGCACCACAGGCAAAATGTTCATCAGTAATTAAATCCCTCTCCCAGTAAAAAAGCATTCAATTTAGGATTTAAATTATTTTGTATTTGTTTTTGTTACCATTCCACAAGAATAATAAAAATGATGCAATATAGATATTTGGAGATTTCATCTCAAAATTGTGCACTTCTGACCCGAAATTCATGGAAGCATGAAATTCTACTAAATTTGTACTGTAATATGCATGTACAGTGACAAATAATCAGAATTTTAACTAGTCCAATGGACAAATACATCTAGAAATCTTCTTGTTTGCCACTACGGTATTTTCAATATTTCCAAATAATTGGTTTGTTTTATTTACGTACAAGGACAGCGTTTCTGTTTGTTTAAAATGAAATGGAACTGAACATTTTCACTTGCCCATAGGACAACCACTAAAATACATTTTGCTTGTCCGAAAAGATTTTCACTTGTTAGGACATATGAACAATTAAGTGCTTATTTTTCTAACGCTGATGTATAAAGGTACACAAATGTATGAATTTTCTTGTATATAAAAGTACACAAATGTATGAATTTTCCTATGTATTAAAGTACACAAATGTATTAATTTTCTTGTGAATAAAAAGTACACAAACGTATTCATTTTCCTATGCATAAAAGTACACCAATGTATTCATTTTCCCATGTATAAAAGTACACAAATGCATTAATCTTTCCATGCATAAAAGTACACAAATGTTTTGTATTAATTTTCATATTTTCTTTGATATTCTATCATTTCTATAATCCCCTCTCTTTATGAGCATCCATCTGCCAGTTACAGTTTTCTACGTCTGTTGTCATCTACCATATCTTATTAAAAAGCCCACGGCACTAATCTCTGCTACAACTTCATTTCCATGGAACTGGGTAATGTGCGACATTGATGAAACAAGGCAGATCTCATCAAGTGGTATTTCAGATCACTTTATACTGGAGTACATGTACCTCACAGTAGACAGGCAAGAGAAAATTTTTTTTTTTAGCAAAGCACTCAACACATTTTATTTTCAGTTATATGGTGTCAGATATATAGTTAAGGGCTATACAGGTATAGAGGAAACCGTGGTATGTGCTATCCTGTATGTGGGATGATGCATATAAAAGATCCCTTGCTACTAATGAAAAAATTTAGCAGGTTCTCTCTCCATGACTGAAAAATTACCATATATGTCCTATCCAATAGCCCACGATTAATAAATCAATGTGCTCTATAGTGGTGTCGTCAAACAAAACAAACTCTGTCTCTGTGTCTCAGTTTCTCTCCTCTGTCTCTCTGTCTCTCTCTCTCTCTCTCTCTCTCTCTCTCTCTCTCTCTCTCTCTCTCTCTCTCTCTCTCTCTCTCTCTCTCTCTCTCTCTCGATTTTGAATTTTAGAATTACCACTGTGTTGAACACTTATGGTAATACCAACAGCTGCACTTTAACAGGTGCGGGCTATCGATAAACAAATATTTTTTTCCTTTCCTTTCCTTTCATAAATTCCGTACAATACACATTCTCATGTAACAATTTCTATTTGTCATATGGCAGACACAGAAACACTGATCAATAAAATATAAAGGCATGCTACAGCATGTGAGACTTGTTGAAAAAAACCAGAAGTCGTTTACTGCTTATAATATACTTAGTATAAAAAGTTAAGAACCACTTAAATCATATGTGAATAATGTTTTGGCTAATATGGCAGTTTTTTAAATATAAATTTGTATTAATAACATTTGGTGAACAGTTGAAAAATAAGTACCAACTACTATTTAACATTTGAGAATTACAGGGTACTGCATGTAGTGAACATAGGTTTCTTACTCTTGAACAAACGTGTGTCAAAATAACCATAAGCGGGCAGCGTGGCCCAGTGGTACAGTGCCCACCTGATGTGCGGTCGGTCTAGGATCGACCCCCGTCAGCTAACCACTGGGGTTTTTTCTCAACATAACCATATGTCCGACACCGATATAACCGTACTTATAATGTGTTGAGTGCGTCGTTAAACAAAAACAATTAAAAAAAATAAAAATAACCATATGTTGGTGATCTGTTAAAACTTCAATACTTCTACTATTAATGCTTTAGAACTATGCAGTATCTCTGATATTTGATTGGTGAATCGTGACACTATACAGTGAAGAAAATGTTCCCTAAGAAAAGAACCATAGTGGGGTATTTAAAAAATATTTTAAAAATATTAATCAAGTTCTTGTATAAATTATATTAGGATAATTAGACTCATTACGGTAGTATGTCCCATAAAATATTACACACATCAAGATAGTTGTTTTCTTATGCTGGTCTCAGACTACCAACTGTCAGTAGAAAGTTGACGAACACAACTTCTACGACTGTCCTGTTGCTAGACTGAGTGCTCTTACAACTCGATTTTGATCCTATAACCCATTAGTTATTAATCTAAGTACACCTGTTGTAAGTCAGTAGTTGGAAAAATTACAATGCAACCATTAGTTAGCCAACTTTGTGCAGGCAGTTGGTAGTCTAATCCTAGGATTATAATTTGAGGTTGAAAAATGCAGGTTCAAAATGACAAAGAGAAAGTTCGAAACTTGGTTCAGTGACAACATTTTCTGATTGTATAAGTGTAAAACTAACAGGAAAACTTTGTGTTGTTCTAACCAGTGAACCACAACTGGACAAAGGTTGTGGTATACATGTGCTTTCCTGTCTGGGGTAAAGTGTATATAAAAGATCCCTTGCTGCATTAGAACAAATGTAGCAAGTTTCCTCTGATGACTACAAGTCAGAATGTCCAAATGTTTGACATCCAACAGCTGATGATTAATTAATCACTAGGCTCCAGTGGTGTCGTTAAACAAAACAAATTTTAAATATGTGTTTTTCTAGTTCCTACAAGGGGTGGGACAGTGCTTGCTTGATGCATGGTCGGTCTGGGATCGATCCCCGTCGGTGGGCCCATTGGGCTATTTCTCGTCACAGCCATGACTGGTATATCAAAGGCCGTGGTATGTGCTATCATGTCTGTGGGATAGTGCATATAAAAGATCCCTTATGCTATTCGGAAAGAGTGGTGACAGCAGGTTTCCTCTCTCAGTATCTGTGTGGTCCTTAATCATATGTCTGACACCATATAACCGTAAATAAAATGTGCTGAGTGTGTCGTTAAATAAAACATTTCTTTCTTTCTTAGTTCCTACAACAAAAATCAATTATTTACCATGCATGTAATGTGATGATGCTCCTTCAAGATCCTAATAATTGCCCTTGATGAATTTGACCGCATTATACTTAATGTGCATTAGTAACTTACTGTTTGTAAATAATAAATTAATACTCTCATGAATGTCAGTGATATACAGAAGTTATGGATCTCATTTGGAAATTATATTATTCCTTGAGTAAGAGCAAAGGGAATACAACAATTCCCCAACTCATTTAATACATTCTGTATGACACTCTCGCTCATTTAATAATCTCTGTGAATCTATCATTTGTGCATCTCAATTTGCAAATAGGAATAACTGGAAATACATAAAATAATAAACTAGTTTGAAATGAACATTGAAAGAAATTAACATTTGTTTTTGGTTTGTAAACAATAAATATACCAAATCGTTTCATATTTTTTACTGCATATCCATATTTCATATATTCCTATAGCCAATAGTCTTATAGCACATTTACATTAAACATTTTTCAGTGTTCTGAAAATGGAAGTGTCATGCATCAGTTTATTGTAAATTTTAAATTGATTTATCTGTGATATTTGTATTTTTTGCACAGTCCTTTACACTGTGGTTTATTTTCCCTTTTGAATTTTTATCTTGATGTTGATCATCACACTTCTGTTGCATTCTACCATAGTTTGACAGCCAATAGCCGATGTATTTTTCATGCTGGGGTGTCCCAACAAGCCTCCCTATTATGGGGTATCTTCTAAGTTCAAGTGAAATTAGTAACTGTCAAAAATAGGTATATGACGTCAGTAAATAAAAGGCACTAACTGCAGTAAAAATTAAAAAGGAGTTCCCCATTTATAAGTTTTGATCTAGATCACACATCTGTGTGATACAAGATAAGTTTATCACATGGTTTGACAATGTCTTTATCACTATAGTAAGACTGAATAGGTATGTAATCAAAGTAATTATCTTGAAGGGACATTCCCGAGTTTGCTTGTAACATGTTTCCAACAAACAAAATATTTCTACAATTAAATTTACATATTAAATATATTTTCTTGTTTAGAATATCAGTATCTGTATATTCAATGTGTTTCTGTTTGTCTTAATATTTGTAAGAAGCTCAAACTGGATTTTGTCTTTAAATAATTTCGTACATACAAAAAAATCCTTGTTTAGGAAATAAAATGAAATTTAACCTTTTAAAAATATTAGAACGATTAGAAACATGTTTAATATACAGCCACTAATACTTTATGCAGAAAAATATATTTGATATGTAATTATAGTCGTGAAAAAGTCTCTGTTAGTCGATAACATCTTAAAACTTGCAGAAAACTCAGGAATGTCCCTTTGAGGCATTGCAAACAAAACAAAAAAGCGAAAAGTATATGTATATGTGATCAGACAGATGTGATAGATAGACAAACAGAGAAAATACTGATCCAAATTTGTGAAAAGCCGGTTTCTATCTTACACATATATGACTATATATACATACATGTACATTTGCTGAAACAAAAACTGGTTTTGTACATTCAGTCTATTGTTTTAAGTTTAAATCAAAGAAGAAAAACCCTGTGCCTTTCTTCCAATATAACTTATAAAACAATTACTGTAGGTATGTTATATTTATTGTGTACGAAGACAATGAGAATGTCCTGTGGTTGACCTACCGGCCACGACGGTGTCGTGCTTAAGCCATTGGATATAAGGCTGGTAGGTACAGGGTTTACAACCCAATGCCAGCTCCCATCCAAGAGTTTTAACAACTCAATGGGTAAGACCACTACTAGTACTACACCCTCTTCTCTCTCACTAACAAATAACCAGACAGACAGACACAGATGAATGGACAGACAGACGGAGACAAAACCTAAGACCGGTAGTGGACTAAAAACATCTGGTTTTGAGGGAACTCCAGTTTACAGTGGGTCTGGTTTTGGGTTTTTTATTGTATAAATCCTGCCACGGATGCACAGCTCTTCCCAAAAAACATGTGTATGAATGTTCAAATATAACATGACACCATATTCGCACTGCAGAATTGTATTCCCACTGCAGAATTGGCAGGGGGGATGTTTATTAATTTACTATTATTAAATGATGTTCAGGAAGCATCAACACAGCCGACAGTTGGTCTATTCACAGTATTGTCATAAAGCCACGTACAGTCTGCCTACTGGGACCTCTCCTTCTTCCAGGATCTTTGTTAGCGGAAGAATCACTGCAGCAATCGGCTCAAACAAAGACTGCCACAACATGGTGGGAATCACCACCACTGTGTGTACATGGGTCTCTGTGCAGCACAACAGGCATGCTTCTGACCTTCTGTGACACACATCCAGCCAATACAAGGACCTATAAGAGGTCACTGAGAGGTCAAATATCACCCCCTGTTTTAGCAATTACAAAGATGGCTGGTCGCAGCCATCTGTGAACAATAACCACAAACACTTCATCTTCCTGCAGAATGGTGACATTCGTTTTGCTAATTTCACACAGACAAATAAAGCAGCCCTCTATATCAACATGTTTTAAAGGATGCTTCTGTTTTATTAATAAGATACAAAAAACATGCAGGGTACAAGAAAAGGAAGGAAGGAAAGAAAGAAAGAAAGAAATGTTTTATATAATGACACACTCAACACATTTTATTTGCAGTTATATGGCATCAGACATATGGTTAAGGACCACATAGATATTAAGAGATGAAACCCGATGTTGCAACTTCATGGGCTACTCTTTTCAATTAGCAGCAAGGGATCTTTTATATGCACCATCCCACAGACAGGATAGTACATACCATGGCCTTTGTTACACCAGTTGTAGAGCACTGGCTGGAATGAGAAATGGCCCAATGGGCACAAGAAGAAATGTCATCAAATATTTATAACCAGACTGTATTTCAAAGCTTTCCATCTTTTGTTATTTCTTATATGAAAACTTGATCAAAGTTAAAGTTTGTTTTGTTTACAGACACCCCTAGAGCACTTTTTTATATTTTATTATTATTATTTTTTAATCATCAGCTATTGGTAATCAAACATTTGGTAATTTTAACATGGTCTTTGAAAGAATGAAGCAAATTTGTTCCATTAGTTGCAAGGGATCTTTTATATGCGCCATCCCACAGACATGACAGCATATACTACAGCCTTTGATATACCAGTCGTGGTGCACTGGCTGTGATGAGAAATAGCCCAATGGGCCCACCGATTGGGATCGATCCCAAACCGACTGTGCATCAAACGATCACTTTAACACTGGGCTATGTCCTGCCTCACACTTGTATACCTCTCTACAAGCATGATTTAAGAAGACTGATAGTTTTGTTATGTTATTAAGATATGAAACACAGAGTACAAGGAAGAAGGAAGGAAATGGTTTATTTAAAAATGAACTCATCACATTTTATTTACAGATATACTGAATCAGACATATGGTGAAGCACCACACAGACATTGAGGGAAAGAAAGAAATGTTTTATTTAACGATGCACTCAACACATTTTATTTACGGTTATATGGCATCAGACATATGGTTAAGTACCACACAGATTTTGAGAAGAAACCTGCTGTCGCCACTTCATGGGCTACTCTTTCCGATTAGCAGCAAGGGATCTTTTATATGCACCATCCCATAGACAGGATAGCACATATCATGTCCTTTGATGTACGAATCGTATTGCAGTGGCTAGACTTAGAGAAATAGCCCAATGGGCCCACTACCAGGAATCGATCCCAAGCCGACCACACATCATGCGAGTACTTTACCACTGGGCTACATCTCGCCATCCCTTCCCATCTTTTGTTATTTCTAATATGAAAGGAGGCAGGACGTAGCTAAGTGATACAGTGCTCGCTCGATGCACGGTCGGTATGGTATCGATCCCTGTCAGTGGACCCACTGGGCTAAATCTTGTTTCAGCCACTGCACCAGATTGGTATATCAAAGGATGTGGCATGTACTACCCTGTCTGTGGGATAGTACATAAAAAAGATCCCTTGCTCCTAACTGAAAAGACTATTTGTGCAGTCCTTAACCATATGTCTGATGCCATATAACCGTAAATAAAATGTGTTGAGTTGCTTCGTTAAATAAAACATTTCTTTCTTTCTTTCTAATATGAAAACGTGATCATGCCTGAAACACAAAACACATTTTATCAATGATTTCACCCAACCACGAATTGATCCTATCTTCACTAGTGATGGTATTCTGGTGTACGTAACTTTTGTGTTCAATACTTCACAAGTATCTTTTGTAGATGTATTGACGTTGAACACTCCCAAGAGCCATTCACAATCCATGACTACAAAGCATACAGTAGTGACAATGAGGTTATATACTGCCAGTGTAAGCTTTTAAAACAAACAACAAATGTTGCTCAAAATAATATTCCTTACTTTGCCTATTTTTATCACAGACATTTTTGAAGTATACTTTTAAGAGTAAAGGGGAAAATGGGGGGGAGGGGGGAAGAATAATGAAAAAAGAATGTTTTGTACTTTGATATAACAGTTCATAGGGTTTAACATGCATATTCACAACGAGCTGTAGTAGCCCATGCCTGTTATCTAATGTGCAGGTGATGGTCCACGATGGATCGTCCATCCAGGACAGGAAAGGGTTTGGGGTGGGTGGAAGGCAGGGCCGCTCATGCTGGCAAGTGCAAGAGATCACCAGCAACCCGACCAGGGTCGGTAGCAGGTGGCAGTTCATAACTGAAAATGGTCCTTTAAAAAGTCCGTAATAAAAAAAAAAAATCGTATGTGATAGACATTTTAAACATGTCTCCCTCCCCCATCACCTCCCAATAATGAGTTCTGCCTGGAAAAGTCCTAATGAAAAACAAAAAGCATGCGTGACAGGTTATTCTCCGGTGCAATTGTTATAATGGAGCAAATGATAAAATGTCTGCTAGCATGAATCAATACAGACGGCTGTCCTCTGTTGTTAATTGCGTTCCGTGCCGGAGACTTAGCGCTGCATGTATGATCAGTTACATCGTCGTGCAGTTGCCCGTCTACTACAGCAGCCTGTGCATCATCGTGTGCCGTTCAGGATGAGCCATTGTTTAACTAGTTTGTCACTGCATGCAACAGCCTGTTATCATCTTTTATCCAGCATATGTGCATGTGTATGTGTAAATAGTCCATGTATAAGTTAAAGTCTGTTTTATTTAACGACACCACTAGAGCACATTGATTTATTAATCATCGGCCACTGGATGTGAAACATTTGGTAATTTTGACATAGTTTTAGAGAGGAAACCAGCTACATTTTTCTATTAGTAGCAAGAGAACTTTTAAATGCACCATCCCACAGAATAGCACATATAACAGCCTTTGATATATACCAACTGGTTGCCGTGCAGTGGTTGTAACAAGAAATAGCCTATTGGTCCCACCGACAGAGATTGATCCTAAACTGACCACATATCATTTTTTGTTTGTTTGTTTGTTTAACGACGCACTCAACACATTATAATTACGGTTATATCGGCGTCGGGCATATGGTTATGTCGAGGAAAAAACCCAGTGGTTAGCTGACGGGGATCGATCCTAGACCGACCGCGCATCAGACCACACATCAAGTGAGTGCTTTACCACTGGGCTAATATAGTGAAAACATAATTTTATAACATTAAAAAATATATAATTATTAAAAGATTGATGAAATATATATTAAAGTTGAAAATAACTACTGTGATGGTAAATGATCATACAGATTTGTAACATCTTCTATAAAAGCATAAACTATATATATTTATATGAGAGTACTTATTGTTTAAACATTTGATTAATCAAGTGAGGCTATCTATATAAATGCTTTCATTTCATTTCACCTATCAGTTTACTACTACTATACTAGGGAACTTCTCAAGACATATAGCCCAGTAGAAAAGTGCTAGCCTGTTTAGGATCGATCCCCATCAGTGGTCCCATTGGGTTACTGCCCATTCCAGCTAGTGCACTATGACTTGTATATCAAAGGTTGTGGTATGTGCTATCCTATCTGTAGGAAAATACACATAAATATCTATTATCATATGTATATATCATAGTAGTCTATTGTGTGTCTATGGTCCTTAGCCATACAAACATGTATCCAAGACTATATAACCATAATTAAAATGAGTTGAGCGTCATCATATAAAACATTGGAACTTCCTTCTTCTTAACATAGGCATGCATTCATGAATAAACACATACATCCTGAGGGATTCTGCCAGAGGGTAAAATGGGTATGG
>JAECMU010031619.1:0-15656 GCA_016106625.1 Dracogyra subfuscus | reverse complement strand
TCTCTCTCTCTCTCTCTCTCTCTCTCTCTCCACACCTCCCTGCTCATCCCATTAAGTGACTTGATATATCATAGGCATCATTGTATGTCTGGTCTTGCCTATGGCATTGTGTATATGAAAAATCCCTTGCAGTTATTTAGTAGGAATAGCCTACTAACACATATGGTGGCATCAACTTTCTTCTCTCAGAATCTCCACTGAATGTTAAATTAACCATATGTTTGACATCAAAGAGCTATACTGTATGAATGTATGAACTCTGTTAGGGTGCCTATGTCCAATGAAGGTTCAGGCACATCAACCATGGGCCCAGCCTCTGGATATGCCAGTGACTATAATAAATTTTTTTTTTTAAAGTCACAGATCCAACTTTGAACCCATGGAAATATGTTTGTTTTCTTTAATAAAAAAAAGTCTGTTACACATCAGGGGAGATTTTTCTTGAATGTAAAAACCCAAAGTTCCAAACTACATTACAAATCCTGACAAAGTTTAAAGTTTGTTTTGTTTAATGACACCACTAGAGCACATTGATTTATTAATCATTGGATGTCAAACATATGGTCATTAGACACAGTCACAGAGAAGAAACCTGCAACATTTTCCCCATTAGTAGCAAGTCAGTGCACCATGACTGGTATATCAAAGGCTGTGATATGTGCTGTCCTGTCTGTGGAATGGTGCATATAAAATTTAGCAGGTTTCCTCCTCTAGCACTGTGTCAGAATTACCAAATGTTTGACATCCAAATAGCTGATAATGTTTCATAAATCAATATGGTCTGGTGTCCGTAAAGAAAACAAACTTTACATCTAATAGCTAATGATTAGTAAATCATTGTGGTTTAGTGGTGTTGATTTAAAAAATGAAACAAGCTTTAATCTTTCTCTTTAATACAGCTGGCCACCTGAGCCAGTACTTGTAGTGGTAGTAGTCTGGTGTGGTACCGCTAGGCTTCAAGGACTTACTATTTCCTTCTTCCCACACATGTGCACTTGCATTCAGTTCACTGGCGGCTTTTTTCTCAGCTGTTCACAATACTTCCTTGGATCGGATTTCCTTAGTGTTGTCCATTTCATGATTTTCCTTTTGTTGTTGGAGTGATGTATTCTATTTCATGCATCACACACACACACACACACACACACACACACACACACACACACACACACACACACACACACACACACACACACACACACACACACACACACACACACACACACACATATATATATGCACATACATGTATTTGTAATATACAATTGTGGTGTTTTTTGTTGTTTAGTTAATTTGTTTTATTAAAGGTTCTAAGAAAAGAAATAAAGGTATTAATTTAGATTATTTGTCATAAGGTACATATACATGTATGTTCATGCAGTATGTAATATATTTAAGACAACATTTTGTTTTCAAGACGTACATTCATTATTTAGAAACAAATTTTAGGTATTAGTATTTAGACTATAATTACAGATACTAATTATTGAGGGTTTTTTTGGTTGTTTTCTTTTAATTTCTTCTTGATTTAAAAAATAAACTAAATTGTCCCCCCCCCCAAAAAAAAAAAAGAAGAAGAAAGAAGACACTTAAAAAACTAAAACTGAAAAAAAAAAGAAAAAAAAAAAAAGTGGGCTGTCATATTATTCGGAAAATTTATTACCAGGTAATTCATTTAGGAGGAAATATATTCAAAATTTTCTATTGATGGTGAAAATGTAGCGGGTCTGTGATTCTATATTGTATTTACTGTTGATGTCCAGACTGGCCATATTTTATAACTCGTATATTATGGCCGTTTATATGTACTTTATCACTCTCTGCTCTTGTATATATCTAGAATCCCATTTAATCCCTTTCAACCTATCTATCCCAGGCATATATATCTTATGTGAACACCTCCAATGAAGGTTTGAGTAACAAATACAAATGACATATTTAGACTGAACTTAGTACTGAGAGCGTAAAAAGGTTATTCAGACTGAGGTGCCAGGAATACTATTTCAGGGCACCGAGGCAGTTTTAATTTTTCATGTCACTGAATTGTTGAGTAGGGATTGAAAATTACTTCACTTTGTTTAAATCTGGTTAGAATGTTTCTTTTAAATTTTGTAAAGGGTTCAATTTCACATGCAGGATGAAAAAATAAATTATAATTATGAGGAGGTTACAAATTTAAATAAATAAATAAATAAATGATTTTTGTTACACTGAACCTATAAGAAATAACAGACAAGCATTATAATTAAGTTTAAAACATTCTTACTAATAATAACACTAAAAGTTTATATTATATTTATAATTTTTTAAGAAAAAAAAGTTCTTAACGATAATGCTCAATAAGACAAAGTACTCATTTAAATTCACACCATCAGATTATGATGTTCTCTGGTGTTGAAGTTTATTTGTTCATCGACAAATTAACAAACTTGTGTTGCTACAGCTGTACCAATGGGATGATATTAAAGGGACATACCCTAGTTTCAGTTCATGAAAATTAACATTAAGTTTAGTTTAATTTACAAACCTGTAAAACATTTTGATAAAGTTACAACTGAGTGAAACATGAGTCTTTGACTTTGAAATGGTGAAATACTCTCTAAAATAGAATAAAACTCGACTACATAACTGTTACTTCTCAGAGGCACGTGCCTTTTTAAAAATATGAGAAATGCATTTTGTGATATTAAAAAACATCAGGGTGACCAAAAACACTTCGAATGTACGGAAATGGATACTTTAAACAATACAATTTAAGTAAAGTATGATTTCAGTTCAAAAAACACCTCTAATAGTCAAAACGATGTCTTAGTGTTTAAAAACTAGGGTATGTCCCTTTAAATTGTAATGAATGTAAGTTAAATTGTAGCGAATTTAACAGAAATTTAATTACTTAACCATAAATTAAAAATGAGTTGATTGTTTTGTTAAATAAAACATTGCTTCCTTCCTTGTTAACAACCTCACCCCAGCCAGTGCACCATGACTGATATATTAAAGGACATGATATGTGCTGTCCTGTCTGTTGGATGGTACATATAAAAGATCCCATGCTACTAATGGAAAAATATTCCTCTCAAAGACTGTCAAAAATTACCAAATGTTTGACATCCAATAGCCAATGATTAATAAATCAGTGTGCTCTAGTTGTGTCATTAAACAAAACAAACTTGAACTTTCTTAATAACCTTCTGGTTAAACAAGCAGGCAGCTTAGCCCAGTGGTACAGTGGCCTGATGCGCAGTCGGTCTAGGATCGATCCCTGTCAGCTACCCACTGGGTTTTTTTCTCGACATAATCATATGTCCGATGCCGATATAACCGTAGTTATAATGTGTTGAATGCGTCGTTAAACAAAAACAATTTTATTTTATTTTTATTCTGGTTGAATAATGTACTGAGGTGCTATGAAACAAAATATTCATTTTCTAGAGGCCTGCAGCATTGCTATAAGGCAGACGATTTTCCAAGCCCTGACTGAAATATGTATTTCATTAAAGTGAGTTTTCTGTCCGAACAGCCATTCTGAAAGTCTGCTACACCTGTTGGTGTTTTTTTATAATTTTTTTTTATGTGTGTGTGCACCTGATTCTTGATGGTGTTTTCCTCCTCAACTTGTTTTCTCGCAGTGACCTCAACACATGCACACTCTCAGACCAAATTCTTTACCGACTGACCCTTGTTGACCCCAGTTGGATGACCTTTTGTCTGTAGACTGATAGTGTTTACTTGAAACTATTTGGGGTATGTTACAGTTGATCTTCATGACATTGTGGCATTGACGAATGTTTTCTTTCGCTGTTATTGCTATTAAATAACATTAATACAAATTTATACATTGTTAGTTTTTGTGTGTGTTTTTTTGTGTGTTTTTTGTGGGTTTTTTTTTTTTTTTGCTTTTTTAAATTGGGAATCTTGCTATTTTGTTGCTTTTTCCATAAAATAATGATTTAGTAGCTGAAATATGTTTTCAAGAAATAATGTAAAAAATGCTAGGGCTATATTTACTTATTTAAAAAAAAACTATTCAATAAACTTTCTAAACTCAGAAGGGGGAACATAGCCCCATGATAAATTGCTCGATTGATGCACGGTCGGTCTGGGATCGATCCCCGTCATTAGACCCAGTGGGCTATTTCTCCATGACTGGTGTACTAAAGGCTGTGGTATGTGGTATCCTGTCCATGGCATGGTGCATATAAAATATCTCTTGCTGCTAATCGAAAAGTGATGACAGTGGGTTTCCTCTCTCAATATCTGTGTGGTCCTTAATCATATGACGCCATATAACCGTAAATAAATTTGGTTGAGTACGTCATTAAATAACCATTTCCTTCTTCTTCTAAACTAGATTTAGGTGGAAAATACTAATATGTACAGTGTATGCCGGATTAATCTGATTTTACTCAGTTGTCTTTCCTGACATAAAATCAACTCGCAAAAAAATGAACAAAGTCTACAAATTTATCACAGTCGACAACGGTCACTTTTCACACCCTTGTTCTGCCATCGTATACAATAACAAATAATTTTTGTAGGAGGATGGGACAGACTATAATTGCCTGCTATTGTCTAGCATGATGATACATAAACACACTACTAGTATTTAGCAAAACTAAAACATTCTTGATCTTGAATTTACATTCATATTATCATAGAACTAAATTGATAGTCTGTTGAGTACAAAATGGCTGTATGGACTGAGTCTCCATGGTACGCAAAATAATTTGTATTTGGCCAGATAAAATCTTCATCCACAATAAATAAAACATATCCAATGGTAATATATTTATATGGTATATTTGACAAAAGGTATGTTTTATTTCTTGCATCTTTTAAAACTTAAACTTAATATTTTGTCCAGAATTCTGAAAAAAAAGAAAAATATTGACCTGTAAATAGCGTTGTCTACTTATTATAGAAATTTGACAGGGGGCAAGGTTAGTAGACCAGTTTTTATTTTAATGTGGTGAAGCATTATGATAATATAGCTAATTTTAAATTTGAATGATGTCAGTTTTCCAATGATGTGACCATGTCACTTTGCATCTCCTGAATACATGACGTTTCCATTTTCTGAATACTGGAAAAATTCCAATGCAAAATTGTTTTTGATATTTTATTTTTTTGGTGGAACATTATTAATGCACCTGGGTGTGTTTGAAGAAAATCTTGTGATTAATTTTTTTTACCTTTTACGAAATATGGATTTCAGGTGAAATTACAGAGTGATATGCTATATTTATTATGTACGATACCAAAACAAGGTTGCAAAAAGTAACTGTTGTCGCCGTTAAGATTGCATTAAATGCGTAAATACCTACAGTGATCTCAGTGCAAAAATTGCTTCATGAAATGTGGCTATTGTCTGTAGAAAGAAAAGTACATATAAAAGACCCCTTGCTGCTAATTGGAACAAATACTCTTTATGTGTCAATGGCAGGTTTTGCCTCTAACTCATA
Source organism: Dracogyra subfuscus (assembly GCA_016106625.1). Taxonomy (NCBI): domain Eukaryota; kingdom Metazoa; phylum Mollusca; class Gastropoda; order Neomphalida; family Peltospiridae; genus Dracogyra; species Dracogyra subfuscus. The sequence goes on along the minus strand of JAECMU010031619.1, from coordinate 10,194 downwards.
GGTTATGAATTACACCCGCCATATATAGCAAAATAAATGTCCTGGCTTTCCGTTATGCAACTTTGCTTCTTTTTTTCTGTTTTTCTTTCTATTGTCAGTGTCCATATTTTGTTCTTCCGTTTATTCTCCGAGTTGATCAAACATGATAAACGGCATTCCCTGACACTGCCCATTAATACACTGTTTATTATTGTTGGTGTCGGGAAGCTGTGCATTACTTAGAGCAGTAACTAATATAATAAGATGATTATTAAGAAGATATACGGCTCCTTGCATGGAAGTAAAGATCGAGCAGAACACATTGTTTATGACATTTTGTCACGATACCCAAATATATGGTCAGATCTGCATGCATGTACAACATATCTTTAAGAAATAGTTAACTGGTTATTCTAGCAGTTAAAATTCTGAGGAAACCTGCTCCATTTTTTAATTAGCAGCAAGGTACCGTTTATAAGCACTTCTCCACAGACAGGGCAGCACATACCATGGTTGTTGATATACTAATAATAGGACACTGGTAGTAATTTAAAAAAAACAATGAGTCTGTTGAGGAGGTTTGATCCTATGACCTAAGAAACTTCAGGTTGAGGTAGTGCCATACGGATTAAGCTAGATCCGGCTGAATTAAATCTCATGGCAATTAAAAATGTTTACGGTCCAGTTTTTTCATTTTGTGCACTTTTTAGCGAGGCATGGATACTTTTGTAGATTTATTTTGCATTTATTACAACCATCACAAGTGAAAAGCGATTTTTGAGGTTTTGGCATTTCATTGTAATGAACACTGTCAATAACCTGTAAACTACCGATTGGCGAATTTTTTATGGGTGATCTCTGGACATTTTTAAAAGATAGTTTTTCTATTGCTATGTATAGTGCGCACCCCCAGTTTTAACCTGTATTTTCTGGAAAAAAAGTGCACATAATACATGGGAAAATATGGTATGTGATATCCATCCGTCTTTCACCCGGATTAACATGAAAGACAGGAATATTTGTTCAAAGTTGCAGCCCCTAGAAACTAGAACACATTGCACGGATAACTCTGGGTAAACACAAAATTTCACCCAAATATCTATTAAACTTTAAAAATGGCAGAAAACAAGCTATTTTCTAATAAAATGTAGTAAAATTATTTCGCCAACTTAAAATAAAATTGGCAATTGGATGTCAAACATTTCGGTAATTTTGACATGTAGTCTTAGAAAGGAAAATCAGCTATATTTTTCCATTAGTAGCAAAAGATCTTGTATGTTCACTATCCCACAGACAGGATAGCTCTTACCATGATCTTTGATATACCAATCGTGGTGCACTGGCTGGAACAATAAAAATCCCAATGGGCCCACTGATGGAAATCGATCCCAAAGCAACTGCACGTCAAGCGAACGTTTTACCACTGGGCTACGTCCTGCCCTTTCATTATTAGACTAATTTTTGATCATTGAAATCAGATTACTTATATTTTATTGTTTACATTGTCCATTTCCATGGGAATGTATTTTTCCTATTTTTAAAGCAGAAAAATAACAAGCTCTAGTTTACGTCACAGTACAAGGGTGTTTCCCAATTTCAGTATCTAGTTTTACTTGATGGTCACTTTATCCAGATGTGGTTTGTAGATTGATCAAACTGAGTGTCCATTTTCACAGCTTGAAACTAGGATCTGTGACTTTAATGATAACCTGATGCAACTCGACAGTTGACTCAAATTGTATAGAGTGACTCAACAGTTGACTCACATTGTATAGAGCGACTCAACAGTTGACTCACATTGTATAGAGCAACTCAACATTTGACTCACATTGTATAGAGTGACTCGACAGTTGACTCACATTATATAGAGCAACTCAACAGTTGACTCACATTGCATAGATCGACTCGACAGTTGACTCACATTGTATAGAGCGACTTGACAGTTGACTCACATTGTATAGAGCAACTCAACATTTGACTCACATTGTATAGAGCGACTCGACAGTTGACTCACATCGTATAGAGTAATTCCACAGTTGACTCACGTTGTATAGATGACTAGACAGTTGACTCACATTGTATAGAGCAACTCCACAGTTGACTCACATTATATAGAGCAACTTAACAGTTGACTCACATTGTATAGAGTGACTCGACAGCTGACTCACATTATATAGAGCAACTTAACAGTTGACTCACATTGTATAGAGTGACTCGACAGTTGACTCACATTGTATAGAGTGACTCGACAGTTGACTCACATTGTATAGAGTGACACGACAGTTGACTCACATTGTATAGAGTGACTCGACAGTTGACTACACACTTGTAGATTGCAATCACACGTAATTATAACAATTCTTTGGTTTTAAATTCTTCATCAATGTCTGGATGCTTCTTGATTGTGTGCCAGACAGAAACCGATAGATGCAACAATTGAGTAAATATATTAGCCCACCTCTCGTGGGATTTGAACCGCTGTCATCAGTAACATCATACAACGTCATGACAAAAGCAAATACTGAGAGTTGTCACATATACACCGTAATTTGATTTCTATCATTATATCATAAATTTCTATTTAACGAAACACTCAACACATTTTATTTATGGTTATATGGCGTCAGACATATGGTAAAGGACCACGCAGTTTTTGAGAGGAAACCTGTTGTTGCCTCTTCTTTCCAATCAGCAGCAAGGGATCTTTTATTTGCGCTTCCCACAGGCAGGACAGCACAAACCATGGCCTTTGTTGAACCAGTTATGGATCACTGGTTGGTGCAAGTAGTTTACACCTACCCATTGAGCCTTGCGGGGAACTCCCTCAGAGTTTGGAGTCAGTATTTGGATTAAAAATCCCCTGACACGACTGGGATCCGAACCCAGTACCTACCAGCCTGTAGACTGATGGACTAACCACGACGCCACTGAGGCCAGTTAAAGTTATCGAAGCCATGTTAAGAACAATGTTGAATGTTTTTTCATAACTGGTTGGAGATTTCAAATATATTTTTATTTTACCTGTGACAAATGTTTTTGTGTTGGGTCTGCGTAACATTTTGTTCTTCGTGATTTGAAATCATTTTTTATTTAATTAAATTATTTTTAATAATAATATTTTTTTAAATAGTGCTTTGTCCCATAACAAAAATGTACGTTATTTCTGAGTAAAGTAAATTTAACACGCATGCTTGTATGGATTATAAAATGTTTTTTAAATTGGCCAATTTTTTTATATACCCAATACCCACAATTTAAAAAAAAATAAAAAATATTGAAAAGATGAAAAAGGCATAACATAATGGAATATTTATAGTGCAATCTGACTTTTCATGAGTAGTAAGGGATCTTTTATAGGCATGTTCACAGGTACTTCCAGAGAGTAAAACATATGGTGCCATACCCAAAATATTTATAAAAAAAAAAAAAAAAAATAGTTTTTACTCTTTTGACAAACTTAATTACTCTTATCATTCATATATGTATTTTCTTGAACATAACCCTAAACTTAACCCATTTTCTTTCTGGGGGAAGACCCCATTACCCCACGTTGACTATTCAATTCCACATACCATATACCAAAAATGTATTTTGGGTAGAAACGCTGATGTTCCAATAACAGGACAGCACATACAACAGCTTTTGATATACAAGTTGTGATACATTGGTTGGGATGGGGGAACCCCCCCCCCCCACAAAGAACAACCCCTGCAATTAAGAAATGTCCATGGCAAAAAAACATCATTGAAAAAACCCACCTGAATATGGCCCAAAGCAAAAAGGTGCCTTGAAGAATTAAAAACTCCACAGCATTGCCGATTGACGTGGGTAATTACATGGGTTAAAAGAATGGGTTTACCTAGAGGTTCAGTCCTATTACCCATGCACCCCAGGCAAGAGCTAGATGAAAAAGAAAATAACTGACATTTATCCACTGACAATTCTTTAACCTGGAGACGGGACAGAGCCCAGTGGTAAGCGTTCATCTGATACGCAGTCAGTCTAGGATCGATCCCTGTTAGTGAGCCCGTTGGGCTATTTCTCGTTCCAACACCATAACTGGTATATCAAAGGCTGTGGTATGTGCCATCCTGTCTATGGGATGATGAATATGAAAGATCCCTTTCTACTAATGGAAAAATATAGCATGTTTTTTTCTTCTAAAACTGTATGTAAAAATTACCAAATGTTTGACATCCATTAGCCAATGAATAATAAATCAGTGTGTTCTAATGGTGTAGTTAAACAAAACAAACTGTAACTTTTTGACCAGTCACACCTCGAACATGTGCTCTAACCACTGGGCTACATTCCACCCCCGAATTAACAGCTTGTTCTGCAGCTGTTTCGTTCCTTGAATTATTTCGCTTGTGACAAGTATTTATTAACGACATTAGCGGCATCGTATGTCTGTCACAGTAGTATTTAATTGAAGTAATGATAAATGACTAGGGTTGTTCATTGCACTGAATATGATCAATGTTATTGATTTACTCTGATAATGGATCTATTTCCAGAACCTACACTTTTTTTTTCTCTTTATCTTTTCATCTCTCCTGGTGGATTTTTCTATTTTATTTTTCTGTCCACTATTGCTAACACAAAGTGTGCGATTTCAAATAGTGGCTTTTGTTTCGTAACTTCAGAACACTGGATTTTTCTTTTTTTTAAATATTTTTTTTTCTTCTTCATCACAGCATCTCACCAACACTTTATCTATCAGCTGACTAGGAAATAGACACAGATGGTGAAATATACGTCAGTGTGTTCTAAAAACGGTTGCAATTGGCCGATACTATGTACTGTTTCCATAGTGGCATGGGCCTATATAATGCCTCGGCTAGACCTGTGAGGTTGTGTTAAATTTTTTATGATGGGTGTACGTACTAAACCTTGTGCTGTATTGATCTGTCGTTAGACAACTAAATGTTATTAACAATATTTATACACAGACACTCTCAAGAACAGGAATAATTAAAAATGACATTAACTCTGTGTAATAACACAATTAAAAAATAAAAACAGATGATGAAAAAATCAAAAAAATCAGCTGACTGTATGTGATCAATTAATACTGGGTCTGTTACTACCACGGTTTACACTAGAACAGGATCGGTCCCTCAAATAACGATCAAATCTAGAGTTGTCACCTTCAGGAGACAAAAAAAAACCAACCAACATGTTTTGTTAATGATAAAGGAATACGCAATTAGCGCAAAAACACGATTCGCGGGATAACCGAAGGATATCGCAGCGACGCAAGGTAATAGGGTGTTTTTCTAACTGCATGGGCAGTGCTTGGAGTTACCGAGGAAACTCTATGGATTTTACCATATTGGTGTTTGCCTTATTCTTGTAATGATCGTCATTATACCTGCATCGTAGCTCATTTCAAACAATTACATGCTATTAATCCACGGTTTCTGCGAGATTGGCATGCGCACATAGCTGGATGCAGAAAGCTGCGTATGTTTACTGTACCAGCGGACAGCAGTGAGAGGTCTTAAGCACATCATTATGTAAACACTGAAATTGGCGATTTATTAAACAATGAAATCAACATGCTGCACTGCATTGGGAAATCGACTACTTTGTATTGTTGACTACCATACTGTGTGGTTTTGAGGAGGGAGAAAAAAATGTTTTTCTTTTTATCCCAATATGTGATAAAATGTTTGCACAGTAATTGCTCATTGTAGAATAATATATATTTTCTTCGGATGAATATGTATTTTGGGGGTAAAAGTGTACCCGTAAGTTTAATGTTTTAAAATAAACATTGTTGGACTGATATTGTCTGTGAGGAAAGTTAAATTCTGTGGATATATGTTTAAAAACCATATGTAAGTAAAATGTTTTTAAATCAGATTTTGATGAAGTCACATTGTGAGTGGTTTAAGTATATTTTTTGTGGACTTACTTTCAGAAACTTTTAGTAAGTGAAATGTTTTTGAAACAAATGATAATGAAGCCATATTTTGTGTGGTTAAAAGATATTTTCTGTGGATTTCTATTTGAAAACAACACATAAGTGAAATGTTTTTAAAACAAATGATGATAGTCATATTTTGTGTGGTTATAAGATGTTTTCTGTGGTTAAAAGATATTTTCTGTGGATTTCGTTTTGAAGACAACATGTAAGTAAAATGTTGTTTTAAAAAAAATGAAAGATGATAAAGTAATTTTTAGTGGTTAAAAGATATTTTCTTTGGGTTCCTATTCGAAAAGTACATATATATGAAATGGATTTTGTATAAACATCTGATGATGAAGTGGTAAAAGATGTTTTCTGTGGATTTCTTTTTGAAGACAACATGTAAGTGAATTTTATTTTTAAATGAAAGATGATTTTCAGTGGCTAAAAGATATTTTCTGTGGATTCCTATTCGAAAAGTACATGTCAAGTGTATGAAATATTTTTTCAAAAACATCTGATGATGAAGTGGTTTTAAGCTATTCTCTGTAGATTCCTTGTAGACAGCTTCATATAAATGAAATGTGTTTTTTCGAACAACTGATGATGAGATCATTTATCAAGTGGTTAAAAGCTATTTTCTGTGGATTTCTATTCGAAAACTATGCATCAGTTAACTCCTGTGTTGGAGGCAAGTACTGATGGTGTTTGAATTTTCCTCAATGGCTAACGGTTTTAATGTCTGTTTGGATTATCGTCTTCGTGGACTGGACTACGTTGTGAGTTACTTGAAACGGGGAGACGGAAAGCATCTTCGACAGGCGGTTATTGTGAGTTATTTGATATTTCTTCTGTAGACGTCACTGAAATCTATTTATGCACTCCCATTTAAATCTATAAATATATACATCCACAGTTGTTTTTAACTCCGTAACCAGTTTGACTTTCCACCTCTCTGGCACCATCTTCGTTATTTTAACCATTATTTTTCAAGTTGTAGGGTCTGTATTCCCATGTCCCTCTCCCCTATTACTATCAAATTACATATAAAAATAACTTGTTTAAAAATATCTACCATTGTTGCGATTTATAAGGTGTGACGTAGTGAACTATGAATATGATTTGTCTGGGTTCTTTCACTTTGAAAAAATCAAATCAGTGAAACGTCCAGCTATTGATTGTAGTTTTCTTACCATCCATACCATTATATTTGTCATTGTTTGCCAAAGAGCACATATGCTTTTAACGAAATATTCTAGTATCTAAGCTCACTTTTGTTTGAAAAACTCTGCCGATTATAATTTCTACAATATTTCAAATCTGGCAAGGAATTCTGAGGGCAGGCTTTTGTTTTCCTCTCACTAAAGCCATCACAAAGCATTGCTTATTGCAGCTGCAGATTTCAAGGGATGTTGTTACCCACCATATTTGCAGAATCTGGTATTTCCCTATTGAATTTAAACTTTTCTCAAATATGTTATACAACCCCTGCAGTTACTCACTTCAATCAGCAATGCCGTGGAGATTGCCGTGGAGGGTTTTTTATTCTCCACGGCAAAACAATTTCACTGCTTGGACGTTTTTTTAATTGCAGGGGTTGTTGTATCCAGTATCTTCTCCGAAAGTCAGGAAATCACATCTATAAGTATACCATTTTTAAAAATTCCCCCAGGGAAGCTACAATATCCTTCCTCCTTCCCGATATTATCTGTAATGTTTACATGGCTTGTTCAGCCATCTTGGTTTCAGAACAGTTGGTGGACAGTGCATTCTCGTTAAAATTAGAACTATTTATACTTACAGCAGTTTCCATCTAGTAATTATAATAATATTTAGATCATCATCGAGGGGCAAGACAGTGCTCTGTTTGTTTGTCATGCATCATAATACCTATTTTGGATTAAATTAAGTCAACACATAAAGAAATTGAAAATTGTCATTTATTTTTTATATAAACGACGAGATAATAATAACATCATTATTACGTAATGAATTCAAAAAGATATCAACATGAAAAGTACATGTCATATCACTACATAATGTTTTTGTTTGGGTTTTTTTTGGTGGTTTGTTTAACGACGCACTCAACACATTTTAACTACGGTTATATCGGCGTCAGACATATGGTTATGTCGAGAAAAACCCCAGTGGTTAGCTGACGGGGATCGATCCTAGACCGACCGCGCATCAGCTACATAATGTAAACATGCAATATAATATTATAAACATTACGTAATCCTTATGTAAGGAATTGACACATAACAAAGATGGGGTATAACATTACGCTGGGGTGGGAGGCGGGTACAAAAAATTTTACGGTTTCTTTTTGGGCGGAAATTGACAGAAAAGGATTCCTAATGCGCATGTGCCAATTTAATCAAACCTAAATTGTAACCGGGCCGCTGTTCCGTACTAAATTATTCCGTTAATGCGGATATATTATTGACATGACCTAAAATACATTTATGTTGCACCATAAATATCTTTAAATGGGTTTGTTCAGGTTTTCCTTGTGGTGTCCATGTCATTTTGTTTTACACCATTTTATCATGACTATGGCCACAGGCTGATAGGTCAGTGTGGCAATTTTGTTAAAAATCTGACCATGTTTGATCTAAAATGCAAGAAATGTTGTTCTTTTAAATTTTTGAATTACATATGGCCAGTATGTATTATGGTATTAAAAAACCCCAACTCACATTGTTAGCTCAAGCGTTCTGAGTACTGCTAAAGCTACACATGTCCCCTTCCGGGCTCAAATCTTTTTTGTATCTTCTGAATTCAAGGGACATAACTCTGTAAACATTTTGTAATTTTGATCTGCAACAGTACATGGTAAAGTTATAATGAATTAATAAAACTATGTACAGTGAAGCCCTTCTGTACTGATATTTAAAAAGAGACCATGAAGAATATCCAGGGTCTGGTTTAGAGGGGTTTCACTGTATTCATTTCATTGATTTCTTAGAATATCTGTATATATGTAGGTAATATGTTTTATCCAAACATTTAGTCGCTTGAATTGGATTTGTACCTCCCAATAATTTTATACAAATTAATGTATCAGCAAATAAAATTCCAATGTCAAACTGTTACAAATCATTCATTTCATTTCAACTTATTTTCGTGCTTATATTCAGTTACGGTTCAAGCACGCTGTCCTGGGCACACCCTCAGTTATTTAAGCTGTCTGTCCAGGACAGTGGGAAAGTTGTTAGTGAGAGAGAAGAGGGTTTAGTGGTCTTACAACTAACCATTGAGTTGTTAAAACTCACTCTGTGTGGTAGTCAGTCCCGGGCTGCGAACCCGGTACCTACCAGCCTTATGTCCGATGGTTTAGCCACAACACAATAGAGACCAGAGTTACACATCAAGTTTGACTTTTATGGTGATTTACCCAAGAAACAGTTTACAGAATTATGACCCTTGAACTTAGGAGATGCAAAAGTATTTTTCTGGACTTTTTCTTTATTATTCTATGCCTCAGAATATTGATCTGAAATTTTGTGCATAGCTTTATTATGTTAGTTACAGATCAAGTTTGAATTCCATGGCGATTTACTCATTTGTGAGGAGTTACGATATTGAACTTAGGAGATCTATATATAAAAATTAGTTTCCAAACTTTTTATTTTTAATTGCCTCAAGATATTGAGCTGAAATTTGGTTTATAGCTATACCATGTACTGTTGCAGATCAAATTTAAAGAATACAGAGTTATGTTTCTTGAATTCAGGAGATAAGAAAATTGGTTTGGCCTGACAGGGGTCATGTATTGCTTTAGCAATAATCTCAGAATGCTTGTTAATCAGTGGCTCGCAGATGTCAAACATTTGGTAATTTTGACGTATAATCTTCCATTAGGAGCAAGGGATCTTTTACATACATCATCCCACAAACAGGACAGTACATACCACAGCTTTTGATATACCAGTTATGGTGCATTGGCAATAACTAGAAATAGTCATATGGGCCAATTTTCAATTATAATTGATTAAAAAATAAATAAAGTTTGTTTTGTTTAATGACACCACTAGAGCACATTGATTAATTAATCATTGGCTATTGGATGGCAAGCATTTGGTAATTATTACTCATAGTCATCAGAGGAAATCTACATTTTTCCTAATGCAGCTTGGGATCTTTTATATGCACTTCCCCACAGACAGGACAGCACATACCACGGCCATTGTCCAGTTGTGGAGTACTCTACCGCTGAGCTATATCTTCCACGTGCATATACCGCTGAGCTATATCTTCCACGTGCGTATACCGCTGAGCTATATCTTCCACGTGCGTAT
>JAECMU010031595.1:9332-21629 GCA_016106625.1 Dracogyra subfuscus | reverse complement strand
ATTAGAACAGGCGAAGTTGACGATTCAAGGATCTACAGTTAGCTTGTAGCCAAGTATTTTTTTTCTCAAGAAATGCCAAATATACAGTTAGTTCTGTAGGAAAACGATTCAGTGTACAATGGACATAACCATATGAAGTTTTTAGATTTGCGGGTGTTATTGTCTATTTGATGCCAGCAAAATTTTAATTTTTGACCTTAGGCTACAGGCTTCGGTAAAAAATAACATTTGCGGGATAAAATAGACAATAACACCCGCAAATTGAAAAACTCCATATCGTTAATTCTTAAGTCATCACGATTTAGAAAAGTACACCCAATGACGTCACATAGTTTAAAGTGTTTGAGTTTACGTATTTCTGTTTTCAGTGTTGAACTTGTAATACAATGGCAGTTAAATGGAATTCATTATAAAAATGTGTTTACACAATATATGGAACTTCAAAACCTTTTTTTTTAATCTGTGAATCGCGTTTAAAATACAAATTTAAAGCAATACCCAGAACAGTGTGTAAAGTGTATTTATATATTTTCTATATATATATATATATATATTGAACAACAAAAAAAAACACCTTCCGATTTGTACATATAGTATTTGTTGTGTTAAAGAATTCACTGTATAATGAAATTATATAGGTAATATTAGCCTTGAGCTGTATTATCAGGATTCGTGAATTTTGTCGATTATTTTTGCACTGTTAATTGTCGACAACGTGGAATTCAGTTTGTACGTGCATGCATGGTTCGCCATTTCCCGTGTAGTATTAGGTAAATTGATTTTACTTGTCTTACTGACATTGTTGTCAAGTGAACGAAAACGCTTCAAACAAATATATATATATTAAAAAAAATAGCGTTTTTTTTACATTGTAGCATTTTTAGTATGCCAAGAATTCATGCGAACGAGCGATTGGCATGCTTGATGCTGGCATGTTGACAGAAGACGTTGCAAGGCATGTTAGGAGTTCTAGTCGAGCGATACGAAATCTTCGCGTAAGATTTCGAACGACAGGAAGCGCCAACGACTCGCCACGTCGTGGACGTCGGCGTGTTACAACGCGTGGTCACGACCGCATTCCTGTCCCGAGTCTGACCTCCGATCCTATCGGAGTCCGGACTTGGGATAGGCGTGTTCGAAACCCTAGTGGTATATGGACACGTTAAGACAGTTTTTAAGCTAAGTCAGGACCGCTATATCATAAACACGCATTTGCGCAATCGATTACAAACTGCCACTGCTACTGCTGCTAACACACCTGGGCTTCATAATAACCGAATCAGTGGGCAAACTGTTCGTAATCGTTTGTGGGAGAACGGTTTACATGCACGACGTCCTTACGTCGGATGCGTTTTAACGCAACGGCATAGTCTAAATCGTCTTAATTGGGCGCGTGTACACTCGTTGGATACGGCGACGCTGAAATACCGTTCTTTTTTCGGATTAATCCAGATTTCTTTACAACGTGGTGATGGCAGGGTGCGCATCTACCGTAGGAGAAATGAATGCTAACTGTTGTGGTCTTGAACGAGATCGTTTCGGGAGTGGGGGTTCTGTTATGGTCTGGGCAGCCATTGCCTATGGTTATCGTTCACGACTAGTCGTCACTGATGGCAATTTAAATGCTCAACGTTACCGCGATGACATTCTCGCTCATCACGTCATTCCTCTGTTCCATAACAACGCCAACATCTCGATTTGTCAACATGATAATGACACCTCTCATACAGCTACAGACACTGTAAATGTTCTAACAAGTAACATTGATTTCATTGATGACTGGCCCGCAAAAAGTCCTGATCTCAACCCCATCGAGCATGTCTGGTATAGTCTGAACAGACGATTGAGACGTCGTCCCAACCCACCCTCAACGTCAACGAACTTCGTCAAACGCTCATTCAGGAATGGAACAACATTCCACAGGCAAAAATCAACACTTTAGTCAATTCTATGCGTCTGTGATGTACTGCAGTTGTCAATTCAAGAGGTGGTCATACCCGTTATTAAGTGGGTGTTTTTTGTTAACTCCTACCACACTTAGTCAAACTTTCTCCCAGCTTCTTTTAACCTGTGGCCATGATTTTTGCACCAAACGATGTATCATGGCACACTCTTTAAACACATATATAACAATTATCCCCCCGGTTTGTTTTCATCAAGCTATGTTCAAGTAAAGTTAGCGGAAGTTTCTTATTTTGTTCAGTATACATGTACGTATACCCACTTTATATCGAAAATAAAGGCTATGCGAAACACCCCACAAATAACTGAGGTAATAAATAGAATAACAAACTCGGTACCAGTTATTATAAACATGTATGCCCCTCGTGGAATAATTTTCATTTGTGACTCTCTAAAGCTCGTGACAAATGACAATTATTCGTTGTTGTTTTTTGTTGCGATTTTATCTTAATTAAGGTTTAAGCACATTTTCATGGCACATGGCTGATCTGGCAAGAGGACGTGTTACTGATTAGTCGTTAACTAACGAGATATCAAACGCAGTGACCTTACGCTATGTCCAGCATCTGTTGTTGTTTTTTTCTTTTCTAGAACCAATCCCTCAACATCTCTCCATCAACACAAAAATCATGGTTGATTATAATTGGGTTTGTTTGTTGTTTTTAAGTTTAGAAAAACATTTCTTTATCAATACAAAATCATGGTTGATATACCGTATTATAATAAGGTAAACTACACACCTCCAACATGAATATGTAAACTAGGAAATGCATGCTAAAACGTGAGACCATTATGCCAGACAGGTACAGCATCACACGGTAAGAAGAAAAGGCCTATCGACCTATAGAGCTCCACTATTTATTTTAACACAAGTTCTGAATTTAGTTTGTGGAGAGTGCCCCATAAGATCATTGCACCAAGTTTGAAAAGAGAGATGTTTTAACAACGCACTCAACACATTGTATTTACGGTAATATATGGCGTCAGATATATTATATGGTTACGAACTACACAGATACTGAGAGTAAACCTGCTATCGCCCTTTCATGGGCTACTCTTTTTCGATTAGCAGCAAGGTATCTTTTATATGCACCATCCCAGAGAAAGGGTAGTACATACTACGGTCTTTGATATACCAGTCGTGGTGCACTAGCTGGAACGAGAAATAGCCCAATGAGCCCATCGACGGGGATGGATCCCACACCGACAGCACATCGAGCGAGCTCTGTACCACTGGGCTACGGCACCAAGTTTAAGGACAAACCAGTGGAATCTCTATAAGAAGATGTATTTCACATCAAAAGTTGACGAACTCCAGACAAATCGGTAACGAATGGCATAGCGATTGTTCAATTTCTCTTTAAATCTTAAAACATTTAGGAGCAAATAGACTGAAAATGCTCAATGTTAAAATAAATATTTGTTTGTAAACACTTTCCCAGAGAATCATGGTACCAAGTTTTCGAAGTATCCGATCAAAACTCTAAAAGAAGAAAGACAATCAAATTTTCCATTAGAGAAACATTCCTGAGTTTGCTGTAATTTTAAAGATATTATCGACTAACACATAATTTTTGACGATTGTAATTACATATCAAAGATATTTTTCTTCATAAAATATTAGTGGCTGTATATTATACGTGTTTCTGATCGTCACTAGGTTTCACTAGGTTACATTTTATTTCCTAAAAAAATATGTTTTCGTACGTACGAAATTATTTAAAGACAAAATCCAGTTTGGGCTTCTTACAAATATTGAAACTATTATAAACAATAAAATATATTTAATATGCAAGTTTAATCGTAGAAATATTTTATTAGTCTGAAACATCGTACAATGGAGAAAACTCAGGAATGTCCCTTTAAATGAGTTTATAGAAATTCAATTGTGCACTCACAAATGCAGCAGAAGATAGATTTTAAACAAGTTGACGAACGGAAGGACGGTCGGACGCCGTTCAAATCAACCGGCAATAAACGAATTGAAATCAAGTTTCCTTTCAGCCTGCTATGATTTATAATGTAATACAATAAAGATGTAATGAAATGCAAACTACCTATAAATGGTGGGGGTGAAACACAGTAAGGCGAGTAGCTATTTTCTCCGTAACAACAATTTCAGTTCAGTCTAAGCTGTCACACCACCTTTAAAGGCATACTGTCACAGATTTAAGGATCTTAATTTTATTTGTTTTAATAATAAATACAAATTAATTTAATCGTTTGAAACCAAATCTAGCTATCGCATCACCGTAACTGAACCATGATGAAGTGAAATCCATGTCATTCCTCTGGGCAGTTTTAGGGGTTTTTTTTAAAGTATGGACCATTGCCATAATTCAGTTATTTTTACAAAAAGTTATTAATAAATGGAGTATGGTGGTTATGAAGATGGTTGACTAAAGTACATTTAGGAACAAATCAAATTATTCTTGTTAAGTTAATACTTTGTTAGACCATTAAATAGGTCAGTGATCTGTGACAGAATGCCTTTAATCTCACTTGTCCATGACATACATATACGTTGTTATTTAACTGACTTACATTATGCGTTAATACGAGTCAAAACATTAAATTAAAAAATAGAAGATAAAAAGAAGGAAAAAAAAACATTATAGGGGAAAAAAAACCCACACGAAACCAAAGAAAAACAAAGAAGAAAAAAAAATGTTTTGTTTTTAAAATAACCCAAAAAAATACTGCTGAAAAAAAAAAGCTGAACAAGACACGTTAAAACAATATCGTTTTAACAAGTTGCAATGATGTTTACGATTCACTTGCATATGTGTTATTAGCTTGGCTAAAGAAGCGAAAGTCAATTTACGCAATGACTGTAAGTTTTAATATTCTCAAAAATAATGTTTTATGCACAGCTGGTTATTGCACACGGTCCTACGCGTTTCGGGGATCAAACTGAGAATGACAATATCTTCACTGATTAATCTTCAAAGGAATACAATTGTTGCCGGCGTCCCGTGTTTCCTAGACCTGAATTTATAAGGAACTAAATTAGCTTAAAGGTGAAGACGTTTAATAACAAATACATGGTCAATTTAAAAACAGAGTTTTTCAAACTCCTAGACCGTTAAGTTCCCAAAGCGTGAACTGTTTTAAAAGAAAATGCGGGATTCGATATTATGTTTAATGTGTCTGCCTCGTTCACTTTGAACGCCTGGTATCTCTCTTGCAGCAATAATAGCCAACAGTGCAAGAGTAAGCACTGATTAACACTTTAAAGGGATGAGTAGAACAAGGCCATAGCCAGGGTTTTATCTGGAGGGGTAGGGGTGGGGGGTGGGGGTGGGGGGGTGGTGGCAGATGTATTATTGGAACGAACGAGTATGGGAGACGCAAGATACCATTTTGTAGCGATATGAGGCAGGTTACGTACTTAAAACGTCAATATCATCAATAACAGAAATTGTTTTACTTGCCACCCCACCCCCTCCCGCCTGCTAGCTACGGCCCTGAGAACATATTAATCATAGTTTTGTTTCCTTATGATGGGTATACTATACAAGGCGGTGAGCGGCGGCATTGCTCTTCGTGCATTAACATTACTTACTTGTATTTTCAACACATCTCTGGTGTTCGTATGCTTTCAGCACAAATATTTTCTTTATTGTTTTCTGATTAACTCAGAATTTATTTGACTGAAAAAATGCTTTATTTAACGACGCACTCAACATATTTTATTTCCGGTTATATGGCGTCAGACATATGGTTAAGGACCACACAAATTTTGAGAGATAACCCTCTGTCACCACGTCGTGCGCTATTCTTTCCGATTAGCAGCGAGGGATCTTTTATTTGCGCTTCCCACAGGCAGGATAGAACAAACCATGGACTTTAAAGTAAAGTTGGTAATATTTCATACTCCCAAGTGGCGAACTTGTCATATTTTTAGTAGAATAGCGTCGGATAGCTGTTTTCTTCAAATATAGAACATTAAAGGGACATTCCTGAGTTTGTTGCATTGTAAAATGTTTCCTACTTATAAAATATTTCTACGATTAAACTTACATATTAAATATATTTTCTTGTTTAGAATATCAGTGTTTGTATATTCAACGTTGTTCTGGTCGTCTTAATGTTTGTAAGAAGCCCAAACTGGATTTTGTCTTCAAATATATTCGAAAGCACGAAAACAAATATTTTAGGAAATAAAATTAAATTTACGCTAGTACAAATATTAAAATGGCGAGAAACGCGTTTAATTTACAGCCACTAATAAGTTATGCAGGAAAGTATATTTGATATGTAATAACAATTATTTACAAAGTTTGAATATCCTGGCTCCACCCCCATCACCAATCTATCTTCCTCTTTAGACAGCATATCTGAGTATTACTATTAATAAGATTGTATTAAGTACAGCAGGGATAGTGAATTTTTAATTGTGGCTAGTAAATTGTTATAAATCACTGATCCCATGGCTAGTGGATCTTGTAAACATTCTGTGACGGGACGTAGCTGATACGCGGTCGGTCTGTGATCGATCCCCGTCGGTGGGCCCATTGGGCTATTTCACGTTCCAGCCAATGCACCACGACTGGCATATCAAAGGCTGTGGTATTCTGTCTGTGGGATGGTGCATATAAAAGATCCCTTGCTGCTAATCGAAAAGAGTAGCCCATGAAATTGCGACAGCGGGTTTCCTCTCTATATATTGTTTTTCTTTTCACTATCCCACAGATAGAATAGCACATACCACGGTCTTTGTATACCAGTCATCGTAAATAGCCCAATGGGTCCACTAACGAGGATCGATCCTAGACTGACAGCGCAGAAGGCTAGCGATTTACCACTGGGCTACGTGTAAGTCCCTCCATGCGCTGTTTATGACCAGTATCTTTGTTTAGAATAACCAGGTAGGTCTACTTACTTTGTTCTAGGAAGCGTGCTTTAACCAGCTATTGGAGAAAGAATTATTATTAAAGTTTTTAGTGAGAAAATATCATTTTATTTCAGAAAGGAGCAAATGCATGATGTATCACTGTTTCTTGTACATGTTTATATGATAATCTCTCTTTACCTTTAACAATACTTATACATTTCCCCTGTGCGTGCTGTAACCTCACCGTGGTGCAGGGGTGTAACATTCTCTTTGAGAATGGACAATACAGCACAAATCTTCGTTTTCTTCGAGATACAACTGACATGTTGAGTAAAAGTCAGCATCTATCTGTGATATTTGTATTTTTGTACAGTTCTTTACACTGTTTTTTTTTTAATTTTATTATTTAAATCTTGAATTGTTATACTGATGTTAATCATTACTTTATTTGTTTGCATCACCATAGTTTGACACCCAATAGCCAATATGTTGTGGTTTTTTTTGTTTTTTTTTTTTTTTTTTTTTTTTGCTGGGGGTGTCGTTAAACATTCATTCATTCATTAGTATGCATTTGTGCATTTTATTGTATATATGTGTTTTCAAAATTTTATAAAGAGTATTCTGTATTTTTTTAAAGATATATTTGTTATTTATTCCATTTTTTTAAACCGTATTTATACTAGTGTGGGGTTTTTCTTCTTTTCTTTTTTTACTTTCTTACACTTAGCTAACAAAGATTTTTAGAAAAAGGAACGAAAAAAAGAAAGAAATGTTTTATTTAACGACGCACTCAACACATTTTATTTACGGTTATATGGCGTCCGACATATGGTTAAGGACCACACATATATTGAGAGAGGAAACCCGCTGTCGCCACTTCATGGGCTACTCTTTCCGGTTAGCAGCAAGGGATCTTTTATATGCACCATACCACAGACAGAATAGCACATACCACGACCTTTGATATACCAGTCGTGGTGCACTAGCTGGAACGAGAAATAGTCCAATGGACCCACCGACGGGGATCGATCCCAGACAGGCCGCACCTCGAGCGAGCGCTGCACCACTGAGCTACGTCCTGCCCTTTAGAAAAAGGCATCATCAACATATTTATTTTGATAAGATAGTACATCCCATAGTCTCCATTGCACCAGCAGCTGTGGAGCACTAGTCGTAACGAGAAATAGTGCAACGGATCCACCGTTTGTGATAGATCCTAGACTAATCGCGCAATAGAAAAGCGCAGTCGCTAGAAGAATCCATTTATTGTCTGGAAGGTGGATGGTTTCACATTATTGCCCAGTGAGCTTCAAATCCAAATTTGCTACTACACGAATTATTGCTGATATAACCGTGTATCAAACTGAGAAAGGAAAGCCGCTATAGCCGGGCAAGCCACAACGTATAAAAATCGCAGTACCATAAATATTGTTTGTTGGTGCGACACCAGGAGGCTTTGTTCACAGGCGCACGGGCTCCCAGTTTTGTAGGGGGCAGGCCCGAATTAAAATGAAAGGGCTTATGGATAACAACATTTATTCATATTAGCATTCCCCAATAGCCAATGTATTTTTCGTGCCGGGGTGTCGTTAAACATTCATTCATTCATATTAGCATTGCTACTAAACAGCAATATAGTGTTGCAAACGAATCACTACGCATTGTTATATGGATTACATCTAATTTTGAGGGTAGAGTGGTGGAAATACACTATAAATAGGTCTCAGGTTAGCACATTTTGACCCTTTTCACTTTAGACCAACCGATGAAAATTTGCGCCAAATTCCTTCAAACCAAAACGCGCACCTTTTTCTCTTTGGCATATTAATTGCTCCATTCCAAATTCCATAGCACCACCACCCATCCCCGCCTGCTACCGATCCCGATCGGACTGCTGCTGATCACTTGCATCTGCCAGTGCAGGCGGTCCCCTCCCCCCCCCCCCACCCCGCGGCTAATTTCGGTCTTGGACGAAAGAGCTTGCTCCGCAATCTCTTACGCCCACGACAGGTGTGCGCTACAACAGCTTGCTCTGAATGTGCACGTTAAACCCTATGACCTGACCTGACCTACACATTTTGCCCGAATTTGAGGTTTTACTCCCGCGTCAAGTAGACAGTAGCCCCCGTCCCCCTCCCCATGTCTTGTACGCGTATGGCTTTGTGCCTTATTCAAACAGTTTTTAGTTTCAACACGACGCAATCAAGTGGCGGAGCGGGATGATGTGATGGTCTCGTGTGATTTACAAGATTCAATAATGCCAGATAAGACCTATAATGTCCAGGATCTGTTTACATTACTTTTATCATCCGAACATTAGTGTGCAAGAACATAACCTATGTCTGGTCGCATCGTTATGCGAGACAGAACTCCTATCAACACGGAGAATCCACTCTGAAAGGTTTCATTGCATTGGAAAAAAAATCACCATTATCGGTTTAATACTGTGTAAATTCACATCTTTATGAACGCTAGAAAGTCGTTGTATTTTCAAGATTTTAGCGTAATATGACAGATATCACATTACGCTATATATCGTTATATATAGTACGTACGTTGATATCTTGGAGAAATATCTTAAGGTTAACACACGAATATTAATATTACAAAATTAGATGACACTAGCGAACTGGCTGTTCAAACCGTAAACTTTCCATTTAATCAAGTGCTTTGTCCGTCCCTGTAGCTTCGCTCATCCATCTTCCATCCCCGCATTGAGTTCGCAGAGTCTCTAACTCGGCAATCCATACACTGCATGTAGTTTCAACTGAATGTTGCCCTGCATTAGCGTAATACTAGAACCTGGTCGTAATTGGACAAAGGGGGGCAACACCAGACTGTGCGAAGAAATGGATATGTTGTAATGACTATATAAAACACACAAATACATGTATACTGAAACTAGTAGAGGTGGTTACTCGTCACCCACCGGGCTGACAAGAGGAGACCCACTATAGGTTTTGCCAATATCCCGCATAGACCTTTCATTTCATTAATCTCATTTTGTCTCACGATATTGAGCTGACACTTTGTATATAGCTGCTACAGATCACGTTTGACTTTGGTAGTGATTTTCCTCTTATTTTTTGGACAAGAATTATAGCCTTTGGACTCAGAAAATACGAATTCCTTGATAAACAACAACTATGTATTTAACCGGAACGGTATTTGAATGTAGTGCTGTTAGTTTTGTTTCTGTAGTGTGTATATTAGCGATTAATATGTGAAAACAATTGTTGTTAGAGAGATCGAAAATGATCGATGTAAAGGTATTTAAAGGGACATTCCTGAGTTTGCTACATTGTAAGATGTTTCCGACTAATAAACAAATTCTACGATTAAGCTTAAATATTAAATATATTTTCTTGTTTAGAATATCAGTTTCTTTATATTCAATGTGTTTCTGGTCGTCTTAATATTTGTAAGAAACCCAAACTGGATTTTGTTTTCAAATAATTTTGTACGTACGAAAAAAATATGTTTTAGGAAATAAAATGAGAATTAACAAAGTAAAAATATAATAATGGTCAAAAACACATTAAAATTAATATACAGACATTGATATTCTAAACAAGAAAATATATTTAATATGTAAGTTTAATCATAGAAATATTTTATTAGTCGATAACATCTTAAAACATTGCAGCAAACCCAGGAATGTCCCTTTAACGTCAAACATAGGATTGTTTTTGTATTAGAGCGGAAATCTTTGACAGCCGTTTGGTTGGCAGAGATTGCGCTAATTGTAAAGAGATTGGCCTGTGACAAGAGAGCGTTATTACTGTCCAGATGTCCGCCTAGCTCTCGTACCGTCAGGACACTTGGGATAGAGAGCGTATAACTGTCCAACTGTCCGTCTAGCTCTCTTACCGTCAGCGTACTCGGGTTAGAGAGCGTTATTACTGTCCAAATGGCCGTCTAGCTCTCTTCCCGTCAGAGTACTCGAGTTAGAGAACGTTATTACTGTCCAAATGGCCGTCAGAGTACTCGAGTTAGAGAACGTTATTACTGTCCAAATGGCCGTCTAGCTCTCTTACCGTCAGAGTACTCGGGTTAGAGAGCGTTATTACTGTCCAAATGTCTGTCCAGCTCTCTTACCGTCAGCGTACTTGGGATAGAGAGCATATAACTGTCCAAATGTCCGCCTAGCTCTCTTACCGTCAGAGTACTCGGTTAGAGAGCGTATAACTGTCCAAATGTCCGTCCAACTATCTTAACGTCAGCGTACCCGAGTTAGACAACGTTATTACTGTCCAAATGTCCGTCTAGGTCTCTTAACGTCAGAGTACTCGGGATAGAGAGCGTGTAACTGTCCAAATGTCCGTTCAGCTCTCTTAACGTCAGAGTACTCGAGTTAGACAACGTTATTACTATCCAAATGCCCGCCAAGCTCTCTTACAGTCAGAGTACTCGGGTTAGAGAGCGTGTAACTGTCCAAATGTCTGCCTAACTCTCTTACAGTCAGAGTACTCGGGTTAGACAGCGTATAACTGTCCAAATGTCCGCCTAACTCTCTTAGTCAGAGTACTCGGGTTAGAGAGTGTTTAACTGTCCAGATGTCCGTCTAGCTCTCTTACAGTCAGAGTACTCGGGTTAGAGAACGTTATTACTGTCCAGATGTCCGTCTAGCTCTCTTACAGTCAGAGTACTCGGGTTAGAGAGCGTATAACTGTCCAAATGTCTGCCTAACTCTCTTAGTCAGAGTACTCGAACTAATGGTTTTCTTGACAAACAAACATGTTTGCTATGTTTTTGTTTTCAAATATCTGATTGTACTCATTTGACATTGTTTACAATGCCTGGGCTTATAAGAGGTTTCAACTCAACGATAGCCAAATAGATTTCTGCTTCTGCTGAAATAAAAACCAGAAATGGGCCAAATGTTCTACAGACTTCACATTTTCTTGTTGATATGTTCCGGGGAATCATGCCTCGACTCTCCAATAAAGGTCTCTTTCCACAGTCTAGATCCCCACACACCTTAATATTCCAGCACTCGCGCCAGGTTTTACAGTGTTTGGAAATACATTTTTAAAAATCAAACTTTCTTTCTATTTCTGTCCTTTTTATTTAAAGTTTACATGTTCGTCATCATGATGATAGCCCGCGGTTGCACTGGTATTACAGAATTCACAAAAACTAACGCAATCACCATTAATATAATTTATTTTCCGTTGCTTACATGCAGGTAAACGTGTTGTTGGTTTTGGTTTTGTTTTTGCTCTCCTATTCTGGTTTGAGTATACACATGTGTATACTAGTTTTACGTATGTTACTATGTTTAGCTTATTGGGTAATCTTTGACGAGGGCTATTGTATTACACGTTTCCCCACACCACCTTACACTGCGGTTTACATAATTAAATCAGAAAATATTAGCGTAATCCATATCAGTGACATATTAGCGACATAAAACTTTAGCAAAGTCATCATATCATACATTAGGGGGAAAAAAACAAACGTAAGCCAGTTTTTTTGTGGGGTTTTTTTTTTTTTTT
>JAECMU010031593.1:6147-19042 GCA_016106625.1 Dracogyra subfuscus | reverse complement strand
ATATATTTGCTATCACTCATTCACTCAATCAATCATCAATCACTCTGTAAATACTGTTAGTTCCCTTTTTTAATCAGTTCATTCTCTCCATAAAACAAAACACGCGTCCGCCCCTGAACATACCTGTTTTGACACAATCGTAGTGCATATCCTCTGTAGATTCGAAAACCGGAACACTGGAGGATAATAGCGGCAAACAGGATGAGCGTCAAAGAAAGATTCATCTTCAGCAGCTGTCTGAACCTCGTTAAGGTAATATCAGTTTACTCGGGACTCGGTAGCTGTCGACAGTTGTGACAGAAGAACCGATCCTCCTTGTTTTATAGATCTTAGTTCTGAAGACACACCTCTATCGTAACGCATGACGTCATCTAAGTCGTTTGAAACACGTCAAACATCCTGGGACATAAAATCGATGGAGTTATCACATGATAGCAATACGTATTTTGTCGCCTTATAAGATACTTTGACACACACAAAAAATGTCTAAGCTGTCGCATCTGGGGTCTAGTTCACAAAACATTTGCAAGGTTGCTGATTTTCCAATCCAATTAAACAACGTCTCGGCAACACGATGTGCTTATTTAATAACATCTGATCGCAATAACTCATGTACCAACATGATGCGTGAAATATTCGCCTTTTAAAACATCATAATAAAGTACTGCATGGGACAAACCACACGTAATGTTTAAAGGGACATTCCTGAGTTTGCTGCATTGTAAGATGTTTCTAACTAATCAAATATTTCTACGATTAAACTTACATATTAAATATATTTTCTTGTTTAGAATATCAGTATCTGTATATTCAATATGTTTCTGGTCGTCTTAATATTTGTGAGAAGCCCAAATTGGAGTTTGTCTTCAAATACGTTCGTACGTACGAAAAAACTATATTTTAGGAAATATGATCAAATTTAACCTAGTACAAATATTAGACAGATCAGAAACACGTTTATTATACAGCCACTAATATTTTATGCAGAAAATATATTTAATATGTAATTCCAATCGTTAAAACGTGTCTGTTAGCAGGGCCGTACCCTGACCAAAATCCATGGGGGGGCACTACATTTTATAAATAATGTTTAACATACTATAAAGATTAAACCTTGACCTTAACATATTAAAAAAACACAAAAAATCGAGATTCTCAGGGGGGGGCAACTGCCCCCCCTGCCCCCCGGAGGGTACGGCCCTGGTTAGTCGATAACATCTTAAACATTCGCTACATTGCAGCAAACTCAGGAATGTCCATTTAATACTTGTGTTGCCATAACCAGCCAAAGTTTCACCAACCGACTAATGACGTTTTTCAGGGGAATCTGTGTGGTCCTTGAGCCTATTTCACTAAACATCGTAAGTTACGCCTGCTACTAGCAGTTATACCAGCCGTGCCTTTACACGTGTTTGGCATCAATTTCACGAAGAAAATTACATTATTACGGAAGCTGGAGTATTTTAAAGAGACATTCCCGAGTTTACTGTATTGTAAGATATTTCCGACTAATAAAATATTTCTACGATTGAACCTACATAATAAGTATTTTTTGTTGTTTAGAATATCAATGTCTGTATATTTAATGTGTTTCTGGTCGTCTTAATATTTGTAAGAAGTCCAAACCGGATTTCGTCTTAAAATAATTTCGTACTTAGAAAAAATACTTTTCATAAAATAAAATGAAAATTAATTTAGTACAAATATTAGAATGATCAGAAACACGTTTAATATAGAGCCACTAATATTCTAAACAAGAAAATATATTTAATATTAAAATTTAATCGTAGAAATATTTTATTAGTCTTAAACATCTTAAACTATTGCAGCAAACTCAGGAATGTCCCTTTAAAGGCAAAAGAAAATGAAATATGTGCTCTTCTAACTATATTTGTTGAATTATAATATTAATAAGAATCGTAGATTTACGTTTACGTGCAAAACGTAACTTACGATGTTTAGTGAAATAGGCTCCTGAACCATATGTCTGACGCCATATAACTGTAAATAAAATGTGTTGAGTGCGTCGTTAAATAAAACATTTCTTTCTTTCTTTCTTTCTTCATGGGAATGTGTTTCTTCAATATTCTGTCTTATACCATATCATAATGCGTTTACAATATACATACATACTGACGGAAGAGAAACAAAAAGCTCAAGATAGCAAGATCTGTTTTGGTAATATAACTGTTTTATCCCTAGTAACATTTGACACATAGCTATATCGTTGCATTAAAGGGACATTCCTGAGTTTGCTGCAATAGTTTAAGATGTTTAAGACTAATAACATATTTCTACGATTAAATTTAAATATTAAATATATTTTCTTGTTTAGAATATTAGTGGCTCTATATTAAACGTGTTTCTGATCATTCTAATATTTGTACTAAGCTAATTTTCATTTTATTTTATGAAAAGTATTTTTTCGTAAGTACGAAATTATTTAAAGACGAAATCCGGTTTGGACTTCTTACAAATATTAAGACGACCAGAAACACATTAAATATACAGGCATTGATATTCTAAACAACAAAAAATATTTATTATGTAGGTTCAATCGTAGAAATATTTTATTAGTCGGAAATATCTTACAATACAGTAAACTCGGGAATGTCTCTTTAAATATTTGGTTAAACATGTGTTGGGTCAATCGTGAGCACGCGCGCAGCTGCATGTTGTTGTTGTTTTTGTTTTTAAGAAAAAGTGCATCCGGGTCTCTGCCGCGTGCTATGGACTTGAACACGAATGAATGAATGAATGAATGAATGAACGAACGAATGTTTAATGACAGCCCAGCATGAAACATACATCGGCTATTGGGTGTCACACTATGTTAATGCAAATAAATAAAGTGATGATCAACATCAATATAAAAATTAAAGGTTGAAACAAAAACAGTGTAAAGAACTGTGCAAAAATACAAATACAAATATCACATAATTTTACGGATACTGAATTTTACTCTAAACTTCAATTTGTGCTGTATTGGCCATTCTCAAAGAGAATGTTACACCCCTGCACCACGGTGAGGATACAGCACGCGCAGGGGGAGGGGGGGGGGGACTTGAACACCATACCAAATTAAACATTTGAACAGTACACATGTTTATAGGGGGAGAGCTATTGCTCTAAGTATGCAGTAGCAATCGCAATATCGCGTCATCCAGCAATTTGTGGTACATGAATCAACGATCGCTCGTCAGGTTGGGCGTCTTTGAGCTACGGGACGATTAGCTGATCGTCCCAGGAGTTGACGTCCGCGCGTTGCGCTGCCACATCAGAACAGAACAGAACAGAAATGTATTACTCCAAGGCTGTTCAGCAACGGCATATGGGGAAATATGGAATATACATTAAAGGGACATTCCCGAGTTTGCTGCAATGTTTTAAGATGTTATCGGCTAATAAAATATTTCTACGATTAAATTTACATATTAAATATATTTTCTTGTTTAAAATAGTAGTGGCTGTATACTAAACGTGTTTCTGATCGTCCTAATATTTATACTAGGTTAATTTTCATTCTATTTCCATTTCTATTTAATAGGTTAATTTTTAACTTTTTTCCTAAAATCTATTTTTTCGTACGTACAAAATTATTTGAAGATAAAATCCAGTTTGGGATTCTTACACATATTAAGACGACCAGAAACACATTGAGTATACAGACATTGATATTTTAAACAAGAAAATATATTTAATATGAAAGTTTAATCGTAGAAATATTTTATTAGTCGGAAATATTGTATAATGCAACAAACTCGGGAATGTCCCTTTAATTATGTGACAAGATAGTGTTAACAGGAGCTGAGATAAAATTATACTATATTACAAAATGAGTTCAAAATATAAGAATATAGATACATAGCAAACATTGATACAATTTGGTATCAATATTAATATAAATGTACATG
Organism: Dracogyra subfuscus; assembly: GCA_016106625.1. Classification (NCBI taxonomy): domain Eukaryota; kingdom Metazoa; phylum Mollusca; class Gastropoda; order Neomphalida; family Peltospiridae; genus Dracogyra; species Dracogyra subfuscus. The sequence continues at coordinate 15,128 of JAECMU010031593.1, read as the reverse complement.
ACCATAACCAATATGGAATACATATGATTATGTGACAGCATAGAGTTAACAGGAACTCATATAAAAGTATACTATATTATAGAGTGAATACAAAATATAAGTGTATAGATACAAAGTGAAAGTTAATACAAATTAATATGAATATGAACATAAACATAAATGTACAAGGATGTGATCACTTTTATTTTTGGGTTATGTTCTTTTGAACATCACGGTATTAGTGTAACATTTAAAACGCATAACTTATGAAATCTACCTTCATAAATATTGCCATACACGATGATTTTAAAGGGACATTCCTGAGTTTGTTGCATTGTAAGATATTTCCGACTAATAAAATATTTCTACGATTAAACTTACATATTAAATATATTTTCTTGTTTAGAATATCAATGTCTGTGTATTTAATGCGTTTCTGGTCGTCTTAATATTTATAAGAAGCCCAAACTGGATTTCGTGTTCAAATAATTTCGTACGTACGAAAATATATTTTATAGGAAATAAAATGAAAATTAACTTAGTGCAAATATTAGAACGATCAGAAACGCGTTTAATATACAGTCACTAATATTCTAAACAAGAAAATATATTTAATATGTAAGTTTAATCGTAGAAATATTTTATTAGTCGGAATCATCTTAAAATATTGCAGCAAACTCAGGAATGTCCCTTTAAGGTTTTCTAAATGTATATATAATTTGTTTTATTCAATCAGTCAATCAAAGGGTTAAACGTGCACATTCAGAACAAGCTGTTGTAGCGCACGCCCGTCCAAGACAGAAAGTTGGGGGGTGGGGTAGGGAGGGAGGAAGAAGGGACCGCCCGCATTGGCAGGTGCACCAGCAGTTGTTTTATTAATTTGTAAACCTTCTTTAACAGCCCAATTGTATTTGTAGTCATCAGTTCTTTAAATTTGATTGTACTTGGTTTGGTATAATAATAGCAACTTTTTACGATGATCTGAAAAAAGTCGTATGCAAATAAATAATGAAATTCGTCACCAATGTCATTTGTATTACAAAGTGGGCATATTCTATCTTCTACTAAAATATTGTTCCAGCGTCCTATTTCTACTGGAAGATAATGGTTTGAGGTTCTGAACACATCAAGATGCGTTGAGGGAAAACGACAGCTTTTGGGGAGGGTCTGTTATAGTTTGGGGTGGGGATTTCTAATAACTTGTAGAACACCTCTCGTGGTCATCTAAGTCAATCTCACAGCCATGAAACATCGGGGCCAGGTCATCATGCCTCACATCCTTCCACTTATCCATGCGCGTAACCTTACGATGCAGCAGGATAATACGAGGCCACTTGTTGCGAAGATTTGTCTTAAATGGACATTCCCGAGTTTGTTGCATTGTAAGATGTTTCCGACTAATAAAATATTTCTACGATTAAACTTACATATTAAATACGTTTTTTTTTTTTTTTAGAATATCAATGTCTGTATATTCAATGTGTTTCTGGTCGTCTTAATATTTGTAAGAAGCCCAAACTGAATTTCGTCTTAACATATTTTTTAAGAAGTAAAATGAAAATCTACAAATATTTGAACGATAAGAATTTTTTTTAATATAAAGCCACTAATATTGTTAACAAGAATATTTTGTTAATATGTAAGTTTAATCGTAGAAATATTTTATTAGTCGATAACATCTTAAAATATTGCAGCAAACTCAGGAATGTTTTTTTAAAGGGACATACCCTAGTTTTTAAACACTAAGACATAGTTTTGACTATTAGAGACGTTTTGTGATAACTGAAATCATACGTTACTTAAATTTTATTGTGTAAAATATCCATTTCCGCACATTCGAAGTATTTTTGGTCATCCTGATGTTTTTAAATATCACAAATGCATTTCTCATATTTTAAAAAAAGCACGTGCCTCTGAGAAGTAACAGTTATGTAGTCGAGTTTTATTCTATTTTAGAGGGTATTTCACCATTTCAAAGTCAAAGACTCATGTTTCACTCAATTGTAACTTTATCAAAATGTGTTACAGGTTTGTAAATTAAACTAAACTTAATGTTAATTTCCATGAACTGAAACTAGGGTATGTCGCTTTAACTTCCTCAACCAAAACAATATCCCAGTGCTGGATTGGCACTCCTACTGTCCACACTTGACCCGATCGAGCATTTGTGGGACGAGCTGAACAGGAGGGACAGGAAGCGTGTCAACATCCTAAATGACGTCGCTCACCTCACGCTGTTGTTGATGCTATTGTGTTTGTTTTGCTTTGTTTTGTTTTCGGGAAGGGAGGGGTATGTGGAGGGGCTTTTAATAGTTTTATTATTATTATCTTGGGCCAAAAAAAAGCAAGAAAAAGGAAACGATGTTATGTTAGAGAATTAACATTCATAAAAAAGTGTTATGAAAAAGTGTGTGAATGAGTAGAAAGTACGAAGAAGGTATTTCAGAAATAAATATATCCATGTGTAGGTAAACTGGTTTATCTTTTGTAATTGTCTCGTTTATGCCATCATTATGTTTTTGCTATATCCATATGAAACATATCACTTAATTAATTAAAAGGACATTCCCGAGTTTGTTGCATTATAAAATATTTCCGACTAATAAAATATTTCTACGATTAAACTTTCATATTAAATATATTTTTTGTTTAAAATATCAAGGTCTGTATACTAAATGTGTTTCTGGTCGTCTTAATATGTGTAAGAAGCCCAAACTGGATTTTATCTTCAAATAATTTTGTACGTACGAAAAAATATGTTTTAGGAAATAAAATGAAAATTAACCTAGTACAAATATTAGGACGATCAGAAACACGTTTAATATACAGCCACTAATATTCTAAACAAGAAAATATATTTAATATGTAAATTTAATCGTAGAAATATTTTATTACTCGATAACATCTTAAAACATTGCAGCAAACTCGGGAATGTCCCTTAAACTAGATATTCTCTGTTTAAAAAAAATACTGGACGTCAAACATTTAGTAAATCTGACACATTGTGAACACATTTTTTTCTCCATTATCAGTAAGGAATTTTGTATAAGCACTATATCACAGAAAACGTAGGACACATAATGTCTTTGATATACCATTTCTATGCAATTTAATTGGCTGGGACAGAAAATTAAAACATAAATCGATAAGAAAAGCCAGCAAACTAAGATAATAATATACACCTGTTGCAACCTGGCCCGGAATTGTAGATGCAAGATAACCAGTGTGAAGAGAAACGATGTACCGACATCGGTGGTGTTGTGGTTAAGCCATTGGATATAAGGCTGCTAGGTACAGGGTTCGCAGCCCAATACCGGCTCACACCAAGAATGCGTTTTAAAGACCACTACACCCTCTTCTCTCTCACACTAACCACTAACAATTAACCCACTGTCATGGACAGACAGTCCGGATAGCTGAGGTACGTGTCCAGGATAGCGTGCTTAAACCTTAACTTGATATAAGCAGAAAAAGAATTTGAAATGAAATGAAAGTAAATCAAACGATGTGGCACTGTACTGTTCTGCATATCGGGCAGTGCATTAAACTGTTTTAATTTTATTTGTTTAAGAAACAAAAGGGTGGAGGGGGGGGGGATGAGAATGAATTTAAAGATCATATTTTCAAGAACAACGTATTGTTATGTAATGTGAACGTGACCTACTTCCTTCGTAATTTTTAAATTAACAATTACTAAAATATATTTAATTTCCTGTTTACCTTTTATTTTTGTAATATTTCTGCTTTTTACTTTACATGTATATGTCTGTCCATCCTCTCTCTCTCTCTCTCTCTCTCTCTCTCTCTCTCTCTCTCTCTCTCTCTCTGTGTGTGTGTGTGTGTGTGTGTGTGTGTGTGCGTGTGTATGTATATAATATGTACTATTTATTCTTAATAGGGCATTTACATATATTCTATGATTATTCATTGACAACAGAAAATGCTCTGCATGGTCAGATTTGTAAATGCAAGTATTTGAAATTGCAATCTAATTAAAATTATCTCCACTATTACATGTGGATTTAACAGCAGCCAGTTGGAACTCATATCCACCAATCAAAACCTTACTTGCAGAATCACGCCAGCGATTTGAAAACAATTTTAAAACATTCAGAATTATTCTGAGCGTATACGACATGTTTTGTATCGAAATTCGATAAACGAGTTTAAATTACAAATTTACTTAACTAAGCCATTAGAAGTTAAATATTTAAAAGAAATAGCAAAAATAAGATTATGTGCACATAAATTAAATATCGAGTCTGGTAGATACAGGAACATTAACAGAGACGAAAGAGTATGTGCACTTTGCAACAGTAATGAGATAGAAGATGAGTTCCATTTTATATTGCAATGTCCCCAATATAACGACCTAAGAAAAAAATACCGTATATAAAACGTTATTAATATATGCGACCCAGCGTTTTTAAACTTTCACAACTTTTAACCACTGGAAATAATAAAGACCTAAACAATCTTGGGAAATACTTAATAACGGCAAATATAATAAGGAATTCTTTAATTAATTCATAGAATAAAATTGTTTTGTAATTTTATAGTAATTTAATGAATAGTGAAATATAATTATTGTTATTTACAAGTATGTATTGATCATTTAAATATTTTAAGTAGATGATACTTAATTATATTATTGATTAATTAAGTAATTGAATGGTTAATTATATTATTTATTATTATCCACCATTGTTTGTACATATAGATGTATTTATATTTATGTTATTATTAATGCTGATAAGATGTAAATCTTAAGGCAATAAAAAGAACTTGAACTTGTATGAATTGCAAATGCCTTATTTAGACCAGTAGAACTAACTTTAATCAGATTGCTAACAGCACTGCGTAGACTAACATTACGTCTGTAAATAATGCTTTAAATATTGACCAATCACACTTCTCCTTTTATAACGTTATTTGGGAGCATACAAATTCTAAAAATATTGGGCGAATCTATTTTATTGGCCGCAGAACAGCGAACCATACCAATATGTACGGGATTGGTTATCAGTCTTCAATTTTAAATTACAAATTATTTATTTATAAAAAAAATACCCAAGTAAATCAGTCTTCAGTTTTATATTACAAATTATTTATTTAAAAAAAATAAAACATGTTTTAAGGCATTCGTAATTTACACGAAACATGTCGTATACCCTCAGGATAATTGGGAATGTTTTCATATTATTTTTACTGGCATGATTCTGCAAGTACGATTTTGATTGGTGGACTGCTGTTAGATCCACATGTAATAATGGAGCTAATTTTAATTAGATTGTTAAAATTGTTATACTTTTAACAACGCTGACACCTGCTCCAAACCAGTTCGTTATTACAAATACCGGAACTGCTTAGGTCATCATCTGCTTATGAATTTGTATCAGGAAAACAGGTCTACTATAAATGCAATTCAGATCGGATAGCATTACATTGTCTGTCACTTCAGCAAAATACAGTCTTGCAACCACAGAGTACACCATTCCTTTCAACGGAATACACACATAGTTATTTTGTGAGATAAATACTTCTATTTACACTACCAAGGTTCTTCTCAAATCAGAACACCAAACGGTGTTAAAACACACACACACACACACACACACACACACACACACACACACACACACAACAACAACAAAAAACACAATGGCAGCTGCTGATTAGAATATGCCTACATATAATTATTTCTATATATCTATCTATGAACCCCGAAACTCAAATAATTGTAATAATCTAGTATTTGTCCATACTGATGAAGTATCAACCTTGCCAAAAAGTGTCAATAGAGATATATGTATAGTTACCATTGGTGAGCCGATCCTTAATAGCCCATTTTAGATTTTAGACTTATCTCCTATAAGTTTGAGATCAAACAAAGATGACACCTATACGGTATTAAATGATGACTGTGAAAAGTGGGGCCTCAATAAGTCAATAGTCACGAACGTGTACGCATACAATTCTGTAAACAAATGTTAGATGTAAAGGGAAGCACATCAAACAGGGTTGAAAATTAATGTCAAAACCATGGTCGCCAGCAGGGCTTTTTGAAAAAATCGTACTGGCCCTTCTCATATTTACTTCAAATGGGAACCAATGAACTCATAGAAAATTACGTTATTAAGTTTTAAACCCATACCAATTCAAATAATATTTTTTTGAAAAAGAAATCTAGTATAAATAAAAACTAAAGGTATTTTATATTATTATTGTTATTATTATCATTGTTTTTAAAATTATTAATGTTATTATAATATACTATTATCAAAAATTAGAATACTATTGTATACTATTTTTAAACATTCATTCATTTTAAAGAAGGCAATAATTAACTAAAACATCGGCTTTTGAAATGTAAAATAGTAAAATTTAATTAATCGTGTTACAAATACAGAAATCAAGCTGTGCAATATTATTTATATGTTTTAAATGACAATGTTTGCAATGTATATATTAGTATATTTCAATGTTTCTTTCATCTTTTAATATATTTTTTTTTTAAATAGCAGCTGCAATTACAGATGCTAGACAGCGTTTTGATAACACAACTCAATACCGGCCCTACAGAGGTTCCTATTCATACAGAGGTCTCACTCGTAGTTACTTTCCAAGACGTGGTTTTGGAGTTTCAAGATCATCTGATGATTTTGACAATTTCTCAGCGCATAACTCAAGACCGGTGAGAGCTCTTTACCCAAATGTTGGAAGTCCAGATGGTCAGGACTAGATTCACTCTGAATATGTGTTTTGGTAACCTACCAGATAAAGTGGAGTTTTGGAAGAAAAAAATGATGCAAATGATACGCTTATCACTTGTTTGAAAGTATATACTAGTAAATATCGATTTGTATTATATATTTTATAACGTTTAAATGGACATTCCCGAGTTTGCTGCACGTCTTAAGATATTATCGACTGACAGAGACATTTTGACAACTGTAATTACATATCAAATATATTTTTGTGCATAAAATATTAGTGGTTGTATATTAAACGTGTTTCTGATCGTTCTAATACTTGTATAGGTTACATTTCATCTTATTTCCTAAAATATAGTTTTGTTTCGTACGTACGAAATTATTTGTAGACAAAATCCTGTTTGGGCTTCTTACAAATATTAAGACGACTAGAAACACATTGAATTTATAGACACTGATATGCTAAACAAGAAAATATATTTTATATTCAAATTTAATCGTAGAAATATTTTATTATTCGGAAACATCTTACAATGCAGTAAACTCAGGAATGTCCCTTTAAAAGAACATATATGTTATTGTTGGGTCTCTTCTAGGTCCCCAAAACGGAACTGCGATTTTCAGTAAACATGAAAGCTTGCAAATAATTTGATAATTATAAATTGAATAACAGGTATTATATTTTATTATTATTATTTTGGTTTGTTTTTCAATAATTGTTATTATAATATACTATTATCAAAAATTAGAATACTGCTGCATACTCTTTTTATACTCATACCAGATAAAGAATATTAGATATATATATATTGTCATATTTTTTGTATTACTGGAATTAAAATTATGAATATTTGTCCCATGTTCTTTTGTGTTTTAAGTTAAGTGGGTGGGATGGGAGTGAGTTTGCCACGCCTTGACTAGGTCAAAAGGTGAGATACACATATTGCTTTTAAAAACTGACACTTTTGTTACTTTATTCAGTTTATAGGGTTAACCGTATTTTACGCGATCACAAGGCATGCTTGCACCTGACAACGTGCGCGAAATCAACAAATATTTAAATGGGTACACAAAATTGCTCTTTAGTTTCCATTGATATTAACACAGCGTCATTTACGAATGCAAATGAATTTGAATGAATGAACAGAAGTGTCCAAGTTGGTAGTGTAGGTTCTTGTATTGTACATTCCAAACATGAAACGTGATTAATAAGTTAACAACATGGTGATACAGATAGTATACAAGTCAGAACTCTTGGGTGAATGACACACAGGTCTCCCGATAGAGTTGACATTGCTTATATTATAGAAACAAATAACTTAGAGCTGTAGTGAACTCAGGAATAAGTTAAGTAAAAAATATTTTTACATTGTATAACATTAGAAAACATCGCATTTAGATAATAATTGTGATTTTCTGTTATGTTATTATATTAATAACATTCACCACACGTGTACGAGATGGTTGCCACAGGTGTAAAACATTATATTACTTTGCTGGCTTTTCTTAACGATTTATATTTTAATTTTCTATCCCATCCAATACTCACGACTAGTACATCAATTTTTTTTTATTTTTTTTTTATTATTATTATTTTTTTAATTATTATTATTATTATTATTTTTATTTTTTTTATCTCTGTGGAAAGGTTCTTATGAAATATACCTTGCTGCTGACAGTGGCGTAGGCGGGATTTTGTATTGGTGGTGGGTGGGGGTGGAGGGGGCATCTGTGTAGTGGGATATGTTATTCATAAGTGAAAAGGTAAAAGTTTACCGGGATGGGGGGGGGCCATTACCCCCCCCCCCCGGCCCCCACTGGCTGCTGATAAAAAACAACAATGTAGTCGTTTTTCTCTTCGTTTTATAAGTCAGTGGTTGATATGGAGTTTGTTCTTGTCATTTTTAAGGATAATATAAGATTCTAACTGACCAGTGCAATATAGGTTTTATGTTTAATTAGCAAGTATCCCGTAGAAACCAAACATTAATTGCAAGATCTGTTCGAAACCACGACGTGTGATGAATTTGAAATAATGTGCCCACCCATATGTTGTTGGTAATTGTTTTGTTTTTAAATGCATTCTGGGGGCATTTTCAAGCAGTCAGTGTGTTCCTTTCTGTATTATATATATATATATTCTAATCAGGCCTTGCCTTTTGCCTTATAATTTAGTTTTTCTGTACTTGAGCAGGCCTTACCTTTTGTTATGGTCCTGCACTATTTCCATGGTTTTGTTTTGTTTCTTTGTTTGTTTTGTTTTGTTTTTTAATGAGTAGAAATATTGGA
>JAECMU010031585.1:711-14193 GCA_016106625.1 Dracogyra subfuscus | reverse complement strand
TCTCAATTAAAATTTGAAAAGCAAAGATTGCCTCCCAATCAAAAAAATGAATTTCGAGCCTTGTATATATATATATATGCATTGATGCAATTTTGTTTGTTTTAAACTAATTTTAGTGGGTTTGTGTGTCAAGCTTTTCCAAACTATTTTTGTACAACTTAACGGATATAATATTATGAACTCACATGAATACATAAACCATGTGTAAAAAGCACAAACATTCATACACGTGCACCCCCATTCCTTTTATTCAAACTTTGTACCCAGTAGTGATACAAATTGCTAATTTAAATTTGGGCATACATTGTTGATTTCAGTGAATTTTGAGTGCACACCTAGCAATGCATCATAGTTATTTTATAGTTGAGACTTGTGTGTTTTGATTACAGCATAGCACTTGTGAAGTTCTCAAGCAAGCCTGAGGAGGTGTTTGTGATAGTGGGCGTGTCACGTGACTTGGTGTTGAACCCGCGATCTCTGACTGGAGGTTTTCTTTACACATATCATCTGACCAATCAAGGTTCAAAACTGGAACTACTCCATAAAACAACTGTTGACAATGTACCCGGAGCTATTTGTGCATTCCAGGGCCGTGCGTTGATTGGTGTTGGCAGATATTTACGTGTTTATGATCTCGGCAAAAAGAAACTGTTGAGGAAATGTGAAAACAAGGTATGCATTGCTAGTAGAAAGTTATGTGTTAATAAATGAACAGTCATTTGCTGATTATTGTGTATGTATTATTAATGGAATTAGATATTCAATAATGTGCTTTAACCAATCCAATTTTGGCGTGTATATCAGTTTCGTTTACATAATTAGACTTCGTGATGAAAGGTTGGAGGGGCGGGTCTTTTTTGGGGGGGTCAAAAACATTGCAATCTAAATATTGCATGATATTTTCTGTCTGTACAATGGCCAAATTTAACTTTAAAATGAGCTGTCAGACTTCCAGTCATTCAGGACAGTATTCTAGTGGTGGGGTGCTCTTTAACGTGCAGAGTGTCAAAGAGTTAATTGCTCTGGATGGCTCATATATCAAAGTCTGACATGAACAATCCGTTGCTGCTTTTTCGGTACAAGTAGCCAACATGGCAGCAGTAATTGACACATGTCGACCATATGTCGAGGTATTGTTGAACTTTCTTTCCTTTCCATCCTTTCCTTTCCTTATGGTTCAGTCAGGTTGCTAGTGTTTGCTTATCCTGTAAAGATTTTCTTTATTTCCTCCAGCATGTACCAAACTGCATTGTTTCAATTCATGCGTTGGGGAACCGAGTGATGGTTGCAGATGTCCAGGAAAGTTTCCACTTCGTCCGATACAAGCGACAGGAGAACCAGCTGATCGTGTTCGCCGATGACACGAACCCACGATGGATTACCTGCTCTTGTCAACTCGACTACAACACTGTAGCGGGTGCAGACAAATTTGGAAATATATCCATAGTAAGGATTGTTTTATTTTTTTTATGAATCTTGATTTTTCAGTATTGCTTGGATCAGAAAAAAAAGAGTAAAACAAAATGTTCAGTGTTACGTAGAAACAAACCTTAGAATTGTTTATTTTACATCACGGTATTTATTTTAAAAAGGAAGATTTTTGAAACAACTGATTGAATAATGGATTTTGGGTGTGTTTATACTCTTCCCCTTTTGAAAACCCAACCTACCCTTTTTAATTGGAGTTGGGTTTTTGTTTTTCAGGGTGGGGGTTGGTAAACCCTATTTTATGTTTTATTAAATAGTTACCTTTTTTTTTTTGTTCTACAATCAATAGTTAATGATTTTGTGCCAAGGATTCATTTGTTTTTGTTTTTGTTTCTGTTACTGTATTAGTTATCTCCAGTGACGTATAATAATAAATGAGAATTGTCGTCTTTGTTTTAATCAGATCCGCCTTCCAACAGACGTATCTGATGATGTTGATGAAGATCCAACTGGGAACAAGGCACTCTGGGATCGGGGGCTTCTCAGTGGTGCCTCACAGAAGGTAAAATTAACAAAGATACTTTTTATTAATTACATAATCTAATTACTGCGATTCATGTGTGTCGTGAAAAATTACTTGCATTTCAGTTCCGCATGAAAAGTGGGAAAACTGCAAGAAACAAGGCTGTTGAACTTTACTGTATTGTTTCACAGTTGCTTTGTCATTTCATTTTTGATGACCACAGGGTTTTTTTTGTGGTGGTCCGTGTTTATATTTTAATTCTGTTTTATTCTTTGATGTATATTTATTTCCGCATCTAAAAAATAAATTTAAGGTATACTAAGGTGTATTTTTATTTTTGTGTCAAATGTGCATATGTATTGTATGTTCTTAAAAAGAAAATTTAAATTTGTTATGTATAAATTGGTAAAATAGGTGTTTAACAAAAATATGACTGGACAGGTGGATAAAAAAATCCACTTAAAATACTGTTGAAAAAGTAGACATAGGTTGATTATGTTGTTACATTTTATTTATTTTATATTGACTGTTGCTGTGTTGTACCTTTAGTTTTTACCTTTTGCTGTGATCCTGCTAATGTGAAGACGTTTTCTTCTAACAGGCCGATATAGTTGCGAGTTTCCATGTTGGTGAGGTGATTACGTCTCTACAGAAGGCAACGCTGATACCTGGAGGTTCCGAGTCCCTTGTCTACACGACGCTGTCTGGTGCTATAGGAATGCTGGTGCCATTCACATCACACGAGGTTTGTCAGCAAACCATTTCAGATATTTTTATCTTTAGTCACTGTTAAACTTTTCTTTTACTTGTTGTCAGTAAATATATAATAAATCCTAGTGCATAAAAATGTACAGTCTGTGTGCAAGGGTGTTATAGGTCATTTGCTTTTTTTTCGGGGGGGGGGGGGGGGACGATTGGTTAAATTTAACTATTCAAGGTCCTCCATATTTTTGTGATCAATAAGCGAAGAAATAAAAATATGTTTGATCTGATATCTTTTTAACATGGTAAATGTAAACATGTCTCATTGTTTGAAACGTACGTCAAATTGTGCATTGTGAATGAATTGACATTGAAGTAAATTTTGTTGTGAGTGTTAATTTAAAATATTATATCTTGCTTCTCATGTTATATTTGTTTTGTTTTTATAGGATCATGATTTCTTCCAGCATTTAGAAATGTACATGAGATCAGAGTACCCTCCCTTGTGTGGACGTGACCACCTGGGATTCCGTTCATATTATTATCCAATCAAGGTAATTGCCCAATGGGATCTTGGAATAGTTTGTAGTAACTCCTATTATTAGTTTGTAACCATGCACTGATTACCTACAATGTTGTTGACATTACGGTCCTGTTGTTATATTTATTATTAACCTTTAGACTACTGGATTAATTTTTGACAAAAACTACTTTGAGTGGGTACTAGTTTATAATTTTTACTCTCATATATTTACTTAAATAATTTCTAAATACATAAAATAAGGTTCATATTTAAATCGATAAGTATTATTTTTGTAAGTTTTTCTAATTTGTACGATATTTTAGATCAGTTAAAGTTGGCGAAAAAGTCTCATTTACTTACCTGGCTTTTTTTTTTTTTTTTTTTTTTCCCCTTTTAATTTTTATATTTTAGACCTGTTAATGTCAATTAAAATTAGGCACCAAAAAAAATATGCGTTACCTCACCTGCAGTAGTCTGAAGGTTAATTATCAATGTATTCTAGTTGTCGTTGAACAAATATTGTTGAGGTGTTTTATTGGGGTATCTCTATACATCTTTTTTATATAAAGTTGTTTACATTGTCATTTTAATTGTTCTAATCCATCGCTATCTGCCGCAAGGCTCAATGGGTAGGTGTAAACCACTTGCACCGACCATTCATCCATAACTGGTTCAACAAAGGCCATGGTTTGTGCTATCCTGCCTATGGGAAGCGCAAATAAAAGATCCCTCGATGTTTTTTAATCGACATAAGAGTAGCCCATGAAGTGGCGACAGCACGTTTCCTCTCAAAATCTGTGTGGTCCTTAACCATATATCTAATGTCATATAACCATAAATAAAATGTTGAGTGCATCATTAAGTAAAGATTTCTTTCTTTCTTTTCCTTCACTATCTGATGCAAGTGTTTTGCTTATTTTGCAGAATGTTCTTGATGGTGACTTGTGCGAGATGTTTAATTCACTGGATATTTCCAAACAGAAGAGTGTTGCCGAGGAGCTTGAGAGAACACCCAGTGAGGTTCGTAACAGAGAAACAATTGTCTTCTTTTCTACTTGTTTTCATTTTCTAGGAGCTCTGGCTAATAAAATGTTAACATCTAAATAAGTGAGAATAATAAAGCTGCAACTCACAAGGTATTCGGACTCGCTTTTCTTTTAATCTTTTATATGCTCTTTCATACAGGATGACAATTTTTTCGTTGGCCTAGGATAAATTAGTGATGGGGTTATGATGTAACAAGATGTAATGGACTTGGTGCAGGGCTTTAGATCTCAATGGAGATTTTTATCTTTCTGAGAAGGTAGTGTTCATTCAGTACTGTCGTTAACATCTGCTGGAGAGTTGACAATATTCACAAATGCATTTCAAATTTCTAGTTATTTTAATGTAAATAAACTTAACATTTCAGTAGTTTGTGGATGAAAAGATTTAGGTCAGCATGATTGTAGTTAATTTCGTCTCATCTGTAGTTTGGGCACAATGTTTAAGCCTTGACTTTGATGCAATCTAAAGTCGTGATAGAGCATTTGGTCATATGATAATGGCCTATTACCCTACTAGTTATGTTCAATAGTATATAAGTCTATGCATTTGCTGCTATCATGTGTATTTTTGAATTTCATTAAAACCAAATCACTACATTATGTATTGTTGTCAATGGATTAAAGAAACTGATGTTAATTTGCTTATATTTTTACAGGTGTCAAAGAAACTTGAAGATATCAGAACAAGATATGCTTTCTAGAAGACAAGACTAATAACGCTACTATCCCATGTTAACTACTTGTTATGCGACATCAAGGACTCTGAAGCATGTTCTATGCAGTCTTGAGATATCAAGCAGTAATGTTATATGAAAAGTGGTCATACAATCTGGAATATGTTGATATTTGACATTAGTCGGCATTTATCCTAAAAAATACTACGCACATATTATAAAAACACATTGTTGGCTAATATCAATATGTATGTGGATGGGAGGAGCAAAGCAAGGAGACCGATAAATAGAATGGGTAATATTTCCACTATGTTTGTGGAAATTATACCAATATTTATAAACGATCACCCTCTATCCTCACTCCTGCTGAAATAGGAAGATGAAATTCAGCATAAGTTGTTTCACCAATAGTTTTGAAGTTGTATGTTACAAGGGTTATAGTGTTTAGCTGTACGTTTTTGTATTGAGCTTTTGCTTGTCATAAACTACACGTCCTAGATTGGTGAAATTGGGTCACACTTGCTCCTGTTGATGATAAAGAATATATATTTACACCAAGCCAGTTTATGGAACCTCCATAGTTTAAAAGATGAAGGCTCTTAATACTGTATTATTGCTAAGAGAATATTTTTGCTTGAACCAAACCGATCTGGTCTCCATAACCATTACTTCTCGGAGGTACTTAACTATAAAATGTAAGTGGTATCTGGTTTCATAATGTTTATTAATACAGTCTTATCACTTTAAAACTAAACTGCAGATTGAAGCTTAAAATCAAATCATGATTAATTCTTATATTTGTGAGTTTGTATGCAAATTGAGATGTTTAATTTGAAGTTCATAACTGAATAAATATCACTGTGGGGATTATTTATCAAAAGTTAATGTTTTAAAACGTGTTGCAGTCATCTTCATAACTTTGAGGAGTAATTGGTTGGGTGTGTTGTAATAACCTAGTGATTGTATTAATCACTCATGACCAAAGAATATATCTCTTGAGGCACAATCATGCTAGAAAATATATTTAGTCTGAAGATCGTGCAAGGGAGATGAGTCTTGTAGATATTTTCATGAATTCCACATTTTAGCAGGATTAAAAACTGTTTCATTCTGTATGCTTTTCACGCCGCTGCAGTAGGTTTTTTAACGCATGATGGTGGCTTCAACAATTTATTCAGAAGATGTCCGTCTCAGGCTTCTGGAAATTGTGAGACCCATGAATGTGTTTCAACATTGCTCGCAAATCTAATTTTCTTTAAACCTTTTTTCAACATTTTCTATCTATGGTTTGCTGCATATAAAAAGATTCCTTGCGGCTAATTGGAAAGAGTATCCTGTTGCTTGACAATAGCAAAGTTTCCTCATTATCAGAGTGATTCTTAACCGTATGTTCGATGCCATACAACCATAATTTAAATGTGTTAAGTGCATTATTAAATAAAACATTCATTTCATCCTTTTTTCATTTGCACATTAAATTGAAGTCATTTTACATAGTTTGAAGTGTTATGCGAATAAGAAATGGTTTATCTGAATGAGTTTTGGCATGGACTATACATGGTT
Organism: Dracogyra subfuscus; assembly: GCA_016106625.1. Lineage (NCBI taxonomy): Eukaryota > Metazoa > Mollusca > Gastropoda > Neomphalida > Peltospiridae > Dracogyra > Dracogyra subfuscus. Next base: position 7,734 of record JAECMU010031585.1, on the reverse strand, counting down.
TATGCAACAAAAAACAAAAAAGCCCAAAGTCTGTTCATTGAAATCACTAGTGCTGTTTTAGAGGACCATTAGCAACAAGTAGCTTTACGGGCACATTTTGTACATTACCTGTTCATTGTATCTACCATTATTTTCATACGCCTCATTTGACACCTGTTTTATGTGTTTGTAATAAAATATTCCACATCAACATAAGATTTGTTGTCATGTATTCAGAAACTCACACTGGGACTGGGTTTGGCGAGTAAGGTACCAGTTCAAAATGAAACGCTTTGACGAAACACCTCGTCCGTGCTGGCAGGAACTACAAACCTGGCATCAGATGATTGGTGGGTGGGAGTGATTTTTAGCGTTTAACAAAATAAAAATCTATATTATCTAGTCCAGTTCATATGGTTTGTTTAAATATTACATTGAATGGAATGTCTATTGAGCACCTTGTTTGATTAACGTGTTACTTTCAACTTTACCATTTGGGAGCTTTGGTTGTAATACCTTTATCCTGTTACTTCAAACACTATTAATCACCGATTTGCATCGATCCATTCACCCAGACGGTGAAGTTTTGATTACACTACATTATCATTGGAAATAGGCCAGGTTATGGTTCAGTTGATCCTTTGCAAAGGATATGGAAGCCTGGTATCGCAATGGTCGTGTTCGCCAAAACTGGGTCTCGTTTGGAAAGAAGAAATGCTTTAACGACGCACATTTTATTTACGGTTATGTGGCATCAGACATGGTTATAGGACCACACAAATTGTGAGAGGAAACCCGCTGTCGCCACTTCATGAGTTACCCTTTCAGATTGGTAGCAAGGGCTTTTTATTTGCGCTTCCCACGAGGCAGGATAGCACAAACCATGGCCTTTGTTGAACCCGTTGTGGATCGCTGCCAGTGGTTTACACCTACCTATTGAGCCTTGCGGAGCACTCGCTCAGGGTTTGGAGTCGGGGTATCTGGATTAAAAATCCCATGCTTCGACTTGGAAACAAACCCAGTACCTACCAGCCTGTAGAGCGATGGCCTAACCACGACGCCATCGAGGCCGGTTTGTTTGGAAAGATGCTGATGTACTACTGAACTGACATTTCATTACTTGTTCAAAGTGTAATGGCGAGATCAGGAGTTTGTAGAGAGGGAGGTCGTGGGTGGGTTTGTGTCGCACAATTGTAAAAGGGGCAATTTGAGATGTGTAATTAGGGTCACAGGGACATCCCCCTCTCCCCCCGGAAATGTTTTGAAATGCTCTGATACGGTTTTCAGGGCAATATACCAGGCAATACAAAGTTAGGAGTTGGGACACGGGCGACTACTACGCGACTGAGGCCAGTTCTACCAAATAGCAACAATATAATTGTATATAATTTTATAATTGTGCACTTTTTTTCAAATAGTGGTGTAGCCCAGTGGTAAAGCGTTCACTTGATGCGCGGTCGGTCTAGGGTCGATTCCCGTTGGTAGACCATTTGGGCCAGTGCGCCACAACTGGTGTAACAAAGACCGTGTCTGGGACGGTGCATATAAAATATAATTTGCTGTTAATCGAAAAAGAGTAGCTCAAGAAGCGGGTTTTCTCTCAGTATCTGTGTGGTCCTTAACCATATGTCTGACGCCATATATCTGTAACTAAAATAGAACGTCTTTTTCTTTCCATATAACCGTTGAGTGCGTCGTTAAGTAAAACATTTTCTGCTTACAGTTATACCTACCTGGAGCGAATCCATAAATGGTAGTGGGTGATGGTTTGCATGTAATCTCCATTCTCTAGAAATTCTAATTAATGCAAGATGGTGCTTTCATTGCCTACCCTAGTCAGAGTACTATGCCGTTAGAGAGCTAGACGGACGTTAAAGGTAGAGTAAACTCCCAACAAGATCCTTCAGGGCCGTATCCTGACCAAAATCCATGGGGGGGGGGGGGGGGCACTAAATTTTATAAATAATTTTTAACATACTATAAAGATAAAACCTTGACCTTAACATATTAAAAAAAAAGAAAAAAAAAGGCCTTATGTATTGGAAGGATACATACCCGGACCACCAATATATACTGACACTTTTAACAAATGAAAAAAGCGTAATTTTAAAATTAATTAAAAAAAAACCCATGATTATTCCTACTAACTGGGGGCAGCCATTTTGTTTCGTTTTTTGATACGTCCGGTGGTGTAGTTTGGGGCGAAGTGACGTCAGCTCCGTCGAACTTCTCTATTATGCACAGTGTAAACAAACGCTCTAATTTACGACAAGGCGCTTCGCTTTCATCAACATGACTTGTAAAACAACATAAATGACTTGATAGTATAATAAACTATTTACTAGTAACTAAATATATAACGAAATGGAGTTATAGTTTTTTTCTTTTTTTTTCTGTTACAAAATCCAAAGAAAAAATTGATATTATTAGGCCTACCAATAGGCCTAATAATATGAATTTTTTCGTTGGATTTTTTAAAAGAACCACTCACGATACCCAAGTCATGATTTTCTTTTCTGTGGGACTACGTAATTGGTCAGTTGTATGATTTTAGATGGGAAAGTCTACTTAATCAAAGGTTTTACAGAATTACATCAGTAATAAAGGGGGACGGCTGGTAAAGTCCATTATACTTTGAGATTATCACACAATACCCTGTGATCTTAATAAAAGAGGCCCGTCTTCATAGTGTGTCTAGACACAGTGTTTGGAGAACATCTAAATATATACCTGCCAATCAAGAACCACAGGTACAGGCCACGAAAAGAAACGATCAATTAACTAAGAAAACACTCCGAATATTATTTAAGAACGTGGGTTAATTTAAACCATAATACACTTATTTCAACACTTTGACAATGTTGGTTTATTTTGTATTAAATATAATATATACTAGTAATTGTTGCTAGCTTACTGGGATGACTATTATTAAAGAATATTGGGATGCATCCGCAAAAATCAGGTATGTTTTGTTTCTTCAGTTCGAAGACAAATTCCTGACGTGACATGTTAGGTATTACGTAACCACCAGCTCGCCAGATGGGATGGTACAAAATGGCGGCTTCCGTTATATATAATAGCCGTCACATTTAACCGTTTTATTAATTAACGCCCCGGAATTGGTCACTGGCGAAGTCAGAGGCTAAGTCCGGGGTGGGCGTGCCTGAACCTTAGGGACAGGGGCACGTTAAAAGAATACCCATACCCATATTAATTAACTATACGCTTATACTTGTTGATATTAAGCAATAATGTGCTATATATATATCGTTGAATATGCATACCAGGCCAAATGCCTTGAATGTGTCCTCCTTTAACTCTGGGCATATTTCAAACGTCTTTCTAGATAAGTGATTATACCTTTCCCTCCAATCTCACCAGTTAGAACCGCTACTGTAGGTATTAAAACGGAGACGACCCCAGATTATCGTCTGGGCGACTCACGTCGATAGCTCGGCAGCTGTTTCATTACATGGAAAATATTTTAGTAAAATCGATAGCTATTTGTATTTCTCTCATTTATGATGTATGTCCCTTGCTGCTTTTTCTGTACGAGTATTAAGTAGTCTTTGTGGCGGCAGCGGGTTTCCAGACGAGTGTGCAGGAAATTGTGCAGAGTGCAGGCGCGGATCCAAGGGGGGGCGCATGGGGGCGCGCGCCCCCCCTATTTTTCGCCAACCAAAAAAAACACTGACCGCGTATAATCTCCCAGACCCCCCAATTAGAGCTTCGTGCCTTCGGCGCTCGCAATTTCGGGCTACGCCCTCAAAGTGCGCCCCCCTTTCCAACAACCCTGGATCCGCGCCTGGAGTGGGGTATGTCGAAGTCTTTTAAAGGGGTTCGAATCATCCTCCCCCGAAAAGTTTAAATTTCATTCACGAGTCTTTAAACATTTGTTTTCACCATTTGTGGGGGTTTTAAACTCCAAATACTAAAAACTGTTCTCAGTTTATCAATATTGATGACCTCTTACACCAACGTGCACAGGGGCGGATTATGGGTGGTCTCAGTTATACGCTAAAAAACAAAACACCCAAAAAAAACCCAAACAAACCCAACAACAACACCACCACGTCGATCTAAATTGGTGTCCATGTAAAATTTATAATTTCAAATTATAAACATTTACCATATTGTTTCTGAAACCCACCTTACCTGAAGCATGATCCGCCCCTGGTGCACGCACACACATATATCCGCACATACATTTTAAACTGTTGTTGTTGTGGCTAAATACCGGTACCAGAAAAAAACTACATCCAACAGCATATCAACGAATACAGCACCACATTTAATTTAGCATTGATTGACGATCACCCAGAGCTGAACAGCTACCAGGCTGAAGATACATGTCATGTCATGTCATAGGGTTTAACGTGCACATTCAGAACAAGCTGTTGTAGCGCACGCCTGTCGTAGGCGCAAGACCTTGCGAAGCAAGCTCTTTTGTCCAAGACAGAAAGTTTATTTTTGGGGGGAGGGGTGTAGGAGGGACCGCCTGCACTGGTAGATACAAGGGAGCATCAGCAGTCCGATCAAGATCGGTAGCAGGCGTGGGTGGTGGTGGTGGTGGGGCTATGGAATTTTGAACGGAGCATTAATTATGCGCATTTCAGTATGAGCGGGCAGCGTGGCCCAGTGGTAAAGTGCCCGCCTGATGCGCGGTCGGTCTAGGATCGATCCCCGTCAGCTGACCACTGGGGGGTTTTCTCGACATAACCATATGTCCGACGCCGATATAACCGTATATAAAAAAACTAAAACATTTCAGTATGAAGAAATTTTGGCGCCATTTTTGAACGGTCGGCCGAAAGAAAAAAAGATACCGAGCTAATATAGTTTTGGAGTTTAGGCTGAAGATACAATATGCAGACATCTATATACTATTGGGGCGGATCTAGGGGGGTGTCCAAGGGATCCAGACCCCCCCCCCCCCTCAAATTTGAGAAGTGCCCCTTTTATTTAGGATTTTTGGGGGTTTTTTTTGTAAATTTATTTAGGTTTTTTTTAAAATTATTATTATTATGCCAGCGTCCCTATTATATTATGGTCCATGTGAACCGCGTTTAATTTTTCAATAGTGCCTTTTCATAATGTTATGGTGCCCGTTTTGTCTTGGACTCCCCTCATCAGAAAAGCTGGATCCGCCCAGTAATATACCACATAACGGGGCTTGGTAATGTTAAAATGTGTTTTGTTTAACAACACTACCAGAGCACATTAATTTATTAATCATCGGCTGTTGGGTGTCAAATATTGGTATTTTTAGTTACATATAAACTTGCAGAGGATGACCGCTACATTTTTGTATTATTAGCAAGGGATTGTCTTAATATGCACGATGCCAAACCAAAAACGAAAATATATTGAAAAAACTATTCGCTTTAAGTTAAAAGGAAAGGACAATCAAGGCATTTGGCCTGGTATGCATATTCTACGATATATCGATATATAATGCACATTATTGCTTAATATCAACAAGTATAATCGTATAGTTAATTAATAAAACGGTTAAGTGTGACTGCTATTATATATAACGCAGCCATTTGGCACCATCCCAGTAATTACGCCCTGTATCGAGTTGGTGGTTACGTAATACATAGTGTCACGTCAGGAATTAGTCTTCGAACTGAAGAAACAAAACAATACTGATTTAATTTTGTGCGGATGCATCGCAATGTCCTGTAATAATATCCAGCCTAGTAAACCAGCATCAATTATATATTATTTTTCAATACAAAATAAACCACAATTGTCAGTGTTGAAATAACTGTATTCTGTTTGTACATAAATTAACCCACTTACTGAAACAACAATCGGAGTGTTTTTCTTGGTTAATTGGTCTTTTTTTGTTTTTCGTGGCCGGAGGTTCCTGATTGATTGGCAGGTGTATACCAATAGGCATAATAATATGCAGTTTTTCTTTGTATTTTTTTTTTTTTTTTTTTTTAAAGAAAAATACTATAACTCCATTTCGTTCTATTGATGCAACCTGAAAATATTTAGTTAAATAGTTGATTATACTATCAAGTCATTTATGTTGTTTTACAAGTCAGGTTGATAAACACGAAGCGCCTTGTCGCAAATTAGAGCGTTTGTTTACACTTTGCACAGATGGACGGAGCTGACGTCACTTCGCCCCAAGCTATACCACCGGACGTCACAAAAATGAAACAACATGACTGCCTCCAGTTAGCAGGAATAATCATATATATTTTTTTTATTTACTTTAAAATTACGCGTTTTGTTTTTGTTTGTTTTTTTGTTGTTTTTTTCATTTGTTAAACGGTCAGTATGTGTTGGTGGTCCGGGTATGCATCTTTCCAACACATAAGGTTATTGTTAAACTGACCCCACCTTTAAGGCACAGACCCTTGTTTTAACTCGTAAAAATGGACACTAAGTTTGGTTAATCTACAAACCTGTAACAGATTTGGATAAAGTTACAACAGAGTGAAAGAAGAGTCTGTGATTCGAATCAATAACCGTTACTTCTCAGATGCACTTGCGTTTTAAAAAGTACTTCGGTTCTACGGAAATATGTAATCTAAAAGCAAAATATATAATGTTTTATTTCAACGATCATAAACGGCTCTAATTGTGAAACATATGTTGTAGTGTTTAAAAACAAGAGCTTGGCCCTTTAACCTTTGGGTTAGAACACACTATTTCACTGTCAAAAATCTTAAACAAAATTTAATGGCTTGTTTTGTTAAGAAATGGTAAGCCTATCAAAGGTCGTAGTGTATGCTGTCATGTCATTGGGCATTTTAGCGTACGAGACAGGGGGTGGCGGGCAACTGCCCCCTCCCAGTCCTGGAGAAAATCCTCAAAAACAACAGAAACATTCTAACACAATGAGCTGGCCTGAACAATTTTCAACATCATATTTTCATTATTCTACATGCGTTGACATTCGTTTGCAACCACAGGCTTGGGTGGGTACTGACGAATTGGATATAAACTCTATATCAGATTTTGGTTACAATGGCAAATATTAATGTGATTTAAAAAAAAAAGGCTCAGTGGAGGGTACGTGCCCCC
>JAECMU010031579.1:0-20020 GCA_016106625.1 Dracogyra subfuscus | reverse complement strand
TGGACATGCTTGAAGCCTTAGTGGTATATGAGCATGTTAATAGGTTTTACACACACACACTGGATAAATATGTTTCCTGGTTTGCTGAACATTATTTGGTTTCTTGACAGTTTCTGTTGTCACATATCTGTGTCATATTTAATATTATTTGCCATGATTATTGTCATACCCATGTGTGTGAAATGTTCACATATTAAGCTATTTAATAACACATATTCTGAGATAACTGCTGAAGCAATACAGGACCCACCAAATCTCCTCAGTCCACGGGCCATACCACTGGCTAAACATCGGCAATTTTCCATACCAGAAAACCTTGATGTGTTACTGTACATGATAAAGCAATACACAAAACTACAGTTCAATAAGAAAATTATAAATGAGACAGACGGGTGCACAGACAGGAAAACATAACCCATAATACTCTCCAGTTGGACCAGAATGAGACATAATACTAATATTAGTAATAATAATAATAATAATAATAATAATAATAATAATAATAAAGATGAACAGTTTGTTTTGTTTATCGACACCAATGGATAACCTATAGTTATATATCATAGGCTATAGGATGTCAATCATTTCATATTTGTTCGCATTAACGAACAAACAAGCAGATAATAGTTCCATTAAGGTGATTCGATCCTACGATGCAAGCACTAATGCATATGATGACAATGACCATCATTATAATGATGATGACGATGATCATGTTGATGATCATGACAATGATACAATTATTTTTCCAGCGTCAATGCAAAATTCTATCGTCTAGCTCACTTCGGACAAAGCACAGGACCGATCTGGCTTGCTAATGTTGACTGTACGGGCAACGAACAAAACCTGGATCAGTGTTCTTTTCTTGCTTGGGGAATACACAGCTGTACACACAAAGAAGACGTAGGAGTCAGATGTCAGGGTCAGTGTATCATATATCATATCACATCACATCACATCACATCACATCACATCATCACATCACATCACATCACATCACATCACATCACATCATACCATACAATATCATATCATACAATATCATATCATATCATATCATTACACATCATATCATATTGTATCATATCATATTGTGTCATATCATATATACATCACATCATATTGTATTTCATCGTATATTGACGTATTATATTGTATATTGTATTGAGTCCTTGAGACAAATTAAGTCAGATTTGTGTGACATTGATATTTGGTTCACTGTCTTAATCTATTGACATCATAATTTAATTGTGTATTTGTAAGACTGGTCAACTTGTTTTGTTCACTTTAAGGAAATAGTGATCAAATTAAAAAAACTAAAAAAAAAAAAAAAACAACAACAACAACAAACAAACAAACACAACAATGACGAAAAAACCCAACATATTTTTTTTGTTAAAACAAATAACACAATATAGTATATAGCATCAATAACATTCAACAGCAGTATGCAATAAAACTAGAAAAAAAGTTATCTTCATTGTTTTTCCCCATGGATATTTGATATAGTTTTTATCCCGCAGTCACTGTATTAATTGGCATGATATGATGATCAGATAAATCTCTATAGTTTTGGTCACTGACTCGATTTGAGTATTTCAGACTAGATTTTCAATAAACATACTCTTTAAATAATTTATTTTAGTACAGTATATGCAAACTAATTTTTAGTTTTGCGATAACAATACAAAACTTGTATATTTTAGAAACGCTTTTTTTATTGTTACATAATGTAGCTAACATCTTACAAAAAATGACATAGTGTATTCTGTATGATGTCATATTGCAAAAGCCTTGCTAGGTTGACGATAATCGATTTGCATAGACAAAAATGGAATACATAATTATTTTCCGACCATTCCTGTAGAATTGGAGGATAAAATAAATAACTGGTTACTGTCTCAAGATATCGTGTGGGTTTTTTTCTGTAATTTTGTACTTATTTCTACATTTGTATCATGTAGTTTCGTGTTTCAAAATTTGCATTATGGGCGGGGTAAAATCCTCACATCGTCCTGACCTGGAATAAAACGCGAACCAAAATGCGTAGGATAGTGTGCAGTTAAAACCAAATAAAACAAAACAAAAATAGTACTGAATGTTTACTGGACATTTGGCTTTCAATCACAGTGGCTAACTCAATGCAGTAACCACCATATCATGTACTAGTGTCATTGGGAAATGTTATATTATCATGTCAAAAAGTACCTAACATCTGTATATTTCAGTATCTGTACGGTTAGTGGACGGATTAACAATAGGAACGCAAGGCAGAGTTGAGATTAAAATCAACGGAACATGGGGAACTGTCTGTGATTATGGATTTAGAACCAGGGATGCTGCAGTCATCTGCGCCATGATGGGATTCAATCGGTAAACCAATTATCTAACTTCTGCATCTAATTTCTCTTTATGGACACATTCCATTCTCATAAATGAGTTATGTTGCTACATCTTAATTACTTCTAACTAAAAAATATACCTAGGTTTTGTCCCAAAGGCACTAAAGGTTATATCAGAAAAAAAGAGAAAGAAAATCAATAAAACTATGATCTGATATCATGTGTGTATAATCGATTGTTCCAATTGCTTTAAATGCCAACACCTAGCACAGATTAAGACTTCTTCAAATGGCTTTAAATACAAACACCTAGCACGTATAATTTGTCGTTTAAACAATTCACTTTATTTGACACAGCCATTATTTTCGCTACAAAAAGTATTGCTATGAACTGCTATATTAAATAAAAACAAAATCATTAGGATGCTCAAAATCGTATCAGTGGCAAATAGTCTACAGGACAATAAATTGTTTGGCATGCCATTTTCATTCATTCTTTTTTTTTTTTTTTTTTTTTTTCACAAAGCAACACCAGTAGTCCAGTCTGTAAAATTATATACAATTTTTGTTTGTTTACATAGTAGTTAGTTTATACCACCTCCTAAATTTTGTATATTATCAACCCGAAGCTGTACGAAATATAATAGTAAGTCTGTTGTGTGTATTTGTTGTGTTTAAGTGGCTACCGGGGTTATCTTGGTTTTGTTTATATTACCGCGTGGTTGTCGTTGTTTGTATTGCCAGGTACAAACAGGTCATACTCGTGCGTATTAATAGGTACTCCATTTTTTTTCATTTCTCGTGCTCCAATCATGACTACCAAAGTGGCAGATAAAGTAATTAATGTAATCAACGAAATGAACACGAGTTTAAATGCCCGAGCAGCTAATCTCGCCGCCGAAAGGCTTGACAGAGCCAATGTGTCAATCTCGTCAATGGAGAGTGATGTGCCCGACCGGTCCCGCCTCGCTAGAGCGGAAAGTATGACGTGGGACGGGTCGGTCGACACACAATCAATAAAGAAGGTGACACCATTGTCATCGTGTACGCCTTCGAAGTGCTCCAGACGTGACACCCAACTCCCCGATGCTGGCCTCCCCTTCATGGTTGAAAGATACTTGATAAAGGTGCCAGCCCGGGGAGAGGGGAATTTGCACCCGAAGGATAGTGAGCTCGCCCGTGAACTAGCATTCGATAACGACCTCGAGCTAAGCAAGATTGGCGACCGGACGAATGAAATTTCTTTTCTATATAGTCCAAGCCGGTCGGGAGTCTATGTGTCTAACAGCTCGGAGGGCGGGAGTGAGAGACCGGACAGAGAAGTTTTCATAATAAAAATAAAGATTATAAAAATGATTCTGTTTGTGTTATTGAAAAGGGCGAGGTAAGTGCCCCAACCCCCGGTCAGAAAGAGAAAAACTCTGCTAGCTCGGTCGGGACTACATGAACCGAAGACTAGGAGAGGTGAGTATGGCAGTAGTATTAATAGTGTTGATGTTGATATTAGTAACTATTCCATTCCAACCGGTAAACCCTTTTCCGCCGTTAGTGGTGCCTACTCACCCACTCCCTCAGACAGTTCAAAAACATCATGTAAAAATGTAAATAGGGGAAAAAAGGAAATGACACCTAAGGTGCCAGGGATGAGGAGAGTACTTTTTGGAGATTTGGACCCCACCCCCTATGGGTTGGAATTTCTGAGGGAAACCGGGGGTGGGGACCATTAGGGTGAAGGGGGTGGAGCATATTCTTCATCCATATCAGGGTAAACCCATTAAGTGCGCTAGGTGTCAGAGATGGGGACATACCCAACGAAAGTGGAGATCAACGAGGGAACATCCCATTTGCTTTAGGTGTGGGATGGCTCACCCTAGGAGGACCCCTGACAGTCCGTGCACTAGACCGGTTTCTTGTGCTAACTGCCGGGGATCTCATTGCACTCATGACAAGGAGTGCCCTGACTACAGGCGAACTGTCCGAATGATGGCGGTGGTACCTCCCTCTTTGAATCGAGCAGTGAGTAGACAGGCGACTACACCACACCTCACCATCGTGACAGCTAGCGCAAAACGACTAGGAAGACTGAGTCTCCATATGTTAATAATGGAACTCCGTCCACAAACCATATATCGTACGCCGATGCTACCTCAGGGGCTAATAAACTTACTTCAAACCAACCAATTACTGCTCTCGATTTAGTTAGGGTTATTTCGGGAATATTTTTGACACAAGAGATTCCAAAAGCCCTGAACTCACAAAATGTTCTAGATGACATTGTTGAGGCCGCTAGAGATGCATGCAGGGTTCTGAATGATCACCTGGCTATTAGTTAATGCAGATGCCATTGAATCACGTAGTGTTTAGTGGTATAGAGCCAGGGATCTTGTTGTTATGGAGAGCGGGACAAACACTAGTGTGGATTAATTTTCTATAGTTTCTCTAACTAGAACTGTTCCGCCTCCCATCATGTCTATACGCCAGCAATTTAAAATCAATAGTTATAATAAAAATAATAATAATTTTAATAGCCTTAATATTGATAAGAGTAAGGCTAAACATCAGGGCCTGGTTAATTTTGCAATGGAACGCCAAGGGCCTGCGCACCAACGGACCAGAATTAAAGAAATGTTTGGAAATAAATAAAGATATAGATGCTATTGCCATTCAAGAGTCCTGGATTGCAAACTGATCAACTAAAGCTAAACGCTCGAAATTATTTACAGATTATAAAATTGCTGGATTTTCTGGACTCTTTTTTTACGAATGACAATAGAGCTAGGGGAGGGGTGGCTACCTTTGTCAGAAATGGTCTGTCCCACTCCCAGATAGGGACATATAGTGATCACCCAGAGATCGAAACAGTAGGTGTCTCTATACATACTAAAACAGGTGATATAAATATTTTTAGCTACTATGTTCACCCGGTGGCCAATAGTAAATCGTTAACTTTAAATGCTTTTTTGGCACCAATTGGTAACTGTTCAAACAATTTAATTATTTTAGGGGACTTTAATAGTAAAAATAAGTTATGGGGTTCTAAAGTTACCAATCCGCAAGTCCTCATTAGAAAAATAATAATAAATAGAAATATTTAGTTTTCAAAGTTTTCTTTGATGATTACAGGTAGATTGACCTTTGTAGTAATTAAATGACCCAGTAGTTGTACATTATTTGGTATTGTCGTTACTAAGGAAAAGCATTTGTAAGTGCGTTGTGCGGTCAGATGGAAATGGGTGCACAATAGCAAAATGAGACGGGGCCCCGACATTTGGATGGATAATGATTTTATTATTTTTTTATTTTTTTTGGTGGTCAACCCGTATTGATTTTTTACATGCCAGTCGACAAGTGACTGCAGGTTCAACAATTGGTAGTCACTTAATCCTTGCGATATCATGCTACGTTTTACACAATTTAATCCGAGGCAATATTAGCATGTAGATTCATTGGAAAATAAATGGTGGTGTGCAACCTTGTGCAGAGATACGATTTTGACTGAGCCATGGTTTTGTCGTTTAGATTTAAAGAAAGACTCTAGTACCGTATCTTCAACTGAACGTTCTTTGTACAGACAATATTTCACTTTTTTTTTGTTTTTGAGACAAACCCTAAACTTTCATATCCGCAAACGCACCTGGCAAATGAAACTGACAACAGGCTGTCGTTTGTGTTTTGGCGAGCAATGGCGGCTCAGGCGACGAATCGAGCGTATGTTTTTCACGACCTCCGTTCATAACGAACACACACAAGTTTGTTTTTTCTTAATGCGGGTGTCAGACAGTCACGATTTTGCTCCACGATCACCTGACGATGTGAAAAGTTACAAAAACATGAGTCCCTCGTGAAAGGTCTTGGAGCACTTGACTGGCTCTGATATAGGACTTAAATGGTCTTCGGTGTGTCTTCAATGACGTAACAAGTCGTCAAATTGTCACGAACATTTTGACCATGCTCAAAACAATCGTGAGAGTCAGCCGATGTACCTTCGTCGGGTAGCGGCTGCCAATCCGTTGTCAACTGCTCTTAAGTGGTCGTGACGGTCAGGAGTCACTCGGTACATCATCTTAAAGTAGACTTAAGACGGTTTCTCACATTCGAGACCTAAACTCACGATCAACTCACGACTTTGACGATGTAAAATTTTGTAAAATCCCGGGGACAACGTAGGAAATGTGGCACCAAAATACAAATATGTCACGAGGTGAATTCAACTCCCGTTTGTCAAGATCTTTTTTTTTCTTTTGTTCTTTTAACGACGCACTCAACACATTATAATTACTGTTATATCGGCATCGGAGATATGATTATGTCGAGAAAACCCCAGGTGGTTAGGTGACGGGGATCGATCCTAGACCGACCGCGCAACAGGCGGGCACTGGTCAAGATCTATACACGAGCTACAAACGAGCTATACACGTTCCACTGACGTACCGTATCAGGTTGTAGCGGGCAGCCTGATGAGCGGTCGGTCTAGGATCGATCCCCATACCGTATCAGAGCAATTCACGTTCATTTGCGTCCTACTTGCGATCTGCTGGCGACCTATCAGTGGGACTGGCGATCAATGAAAATCGAGAGTCGCTCTGATTCATCACCAGTCCCACTGACAGATCGCCAACAGATCGCAAGTAGGACGCCAATTAACGTGAATTTGCTCTGATACGGTACATCAGTTGACCGTATATAACACGTGTGTAGCTCGTGTATAGCTCTTGACAAACTTGAGTAGGACTTCACCTGGTGCCTTTTTTTTTTTTTTTGGTGCCACATTTCCTACGTTCTCCCCACGATTTTCATTTTTTTAGATCGTCAAGGTCGTGAGCTGATCGTGAGTGTAGATCTCGAATGTGTGACACCGCCTTAAAGTGCTTGTATTTAATATTTGTACATGATGTTATAATAGTTATGTGATCCCCTTGGTTGGAAAGGTGATAACCATCTGTCACTCATCAGGGTTTCTTTTGGGAGAAGCTAACACTCTTGTTTGATTGCATTTGTTTTCCTCCTAGCTTTATTCTGAATAAGGTGTGTGTGTTTTTTGTGTTTATTTAACGACACACTCAACACATTAAATTACAGTTATATCGGCGTCGGACATATGGTTATGTCGAGAAAAAACCCCAGTGGTCAGCTGACGGGGTCTGAATAAGGGTGCCAATCCCTAGAGTAGAGATATTTTATAAATTTGAGTGACTAAAACATTGTATATTAGTGACTCAGCCACATTTTATATAAACATATCAGCAGGAGTCACCCTAGGCGATGATTCTGGCAAAATATTCGCTATATGCAACTAAACATACCCTTGTTAAAGGCATTAGCGAAATGCACTTCAATATTCGATTTTGCAGAGTTAAAAATGATTACATCATTGATATTATGATCAGTACGAAAACAGTACATATCAATATGTTTAAAATATAAATATTATTAGAGTAACATATATCTAACCAGTTGCATGTGTTTCCTTGTGTACCTTATGAAACACCTTTATTAAAATAATAGTAATACGTTTTAATAAAACATTACGATCATGTCAGCAACTTCAACAAGAAATGCGAAGATGCTATTAACATATACCGTTCTATGAAGCAGACGTGTATATTGTCAGCATAAACAAAAGTTAACTATCTGCGAATCCCGTATATATCTGAAGATTTTTTAATGTGTTACTTGCGAACAAACTGATCAAAGTAATGTTATGAGGCTCTTTTGTGCTCCTTTCTCATAGAAAAAAATAGTTTTGTAAAAAATAAAATGTATCATTATTGCATAGTAATAATAATAAATAAATAAATGATATCGATAATTTGTATATGCATTAACTCAATTAAATTTTAATTGCATGAACCCTTTGTGCTGCTAATAACACAACAATTAAATTATTTTCAAAATTGTATTCCTGCATTTATAATACTGATTTAGGATAGTTCAGCATGAAAATCAATAAAATACTCTTATGGGTCTCCAGCATGGAAATTTACTAAATGTGTGTCACAAGGATTATTACAATCAATGTCTCGTGAAAGTTAGGGAAAACACTTTATAATTTAAGCAGCAGACAATTATATATAAGACAAGACAAGGCAATTTTATTCAGTATAAAGGTCATAGGTCCATACTACAGTCAGAAATTGTTATACATATTTGCGCATGTGCAATATTAGCACAGTATAGTATAGGTATATATTCAAATATTTAAGCATTTCTAAATGTTTTGCACTTTATAAAGATAAAGACATACATTGAATAATGCATTCACATTTTCTGATTTCATAATATCTATAAAAGTTTGCAATAATGTTTTTATTTTATTTTTATTTTATTTTATTTAGGTTTTTTTAAATTTAGAAATATGGTGATCTCTTAGTACATTATAATGCTTACATACAAGTATAATATGGAGTTCATCCTCAATATATCTTAATCCATGATCCAGGCAATATGAACAGAGTATTTCAGTGTAGGCTATGTTATTATATCTTCCTTGGTCAACAGTAAGTCTAAAGGTACTACATCTAAATCTTGAATATATTACTTTAAGATAAACAGAGAAGGCATAAGTGAGATAACGTTCTACATTTAACAATGACTTATAATGCTTATAATAAAAACAAATCCAATAAATGATTAATGGAACTAAACCAGTTTTGCTGAAGATTATCAAACAATTGTTGTCTAAATTTACCCATAAACAATTGTACTTTTCCAACATCCTGAGATATCCAAACTTAGCCAAATCCTGATATAAAGACAATATGTTTAATGTAAGTCACCCATGTGTTTTGTCCTGCTTCATCCAGTGTCTGAAGCATTTTTTTTATAACACTGACAGAGAAGCCTGTTTTCATTCAGTTGTAATAACCTACACCAATACTTAATAGCCCTAGTAGGGTACATAAGCTGTAACAGGAGCACTACCACATTCACCTAAAGGTGTTTGGTGTTTTTCTCCTAATTTTAAAAACCATTTACACATTTTAATGTGGACATCTACAATAATTTTACAGTAACAAGTACCCCATACTTCTGAACCATAACATAAAATTGGCGTTACCATAGAATCAAATATCTTAAATAGATCTTTACAAGAAATATCACACAAAAATTGTTTGATACCTGTATATTGCCATCATGGCTTTCTTACCTCGTGCAGCAAGACGAGTTTGTGTTTTAGTCCATATTAGTTTTGGTGCACACATAATACCTAGACATCTATAATATGAGACAGCATCAATACTATTGCCATTAAAACACACATTTTTCATAATTATTTAGAGGACCTCCATTTCTAAAATCAATGACCTTGGTCTTTCTAAAATTCACAGTCATACCTGTAATATTGTAAAACACTACTTTTCTTGTGTAGCTGTACAGGAGTGTCAGAAACCATTGATACATCATCAGCAAACATAAGAATATATACTGAGTTACAATCATTTGATATAAAGACGCCTTGTCCACCACATTCTTCCATAGATTTCACAAGCCTGTTTATAAAAAATAATGAACATCTGTGGACTCAATAGACATTCGTGTCGGGTACCGATGTTATAATAAAAATAATCTGATAGGTCATTTGATGTTCTTACACAAGTATTTAGTTTAGTAGTTTAGTACACATTGAGGAAAACACTGATACATATTTACCACGCATTGCAATCTGGTCTGAAGCCTGCTTGAGATTCGTCAATAGTATTATTATCATACCATTATTGAAGCCTTGTATTAAGAATAGAAGTAAACACCTTACATGTGGTATCAATTAATGATATACCTCTATAATTGTTGACATCCTCTTTATTACCCGATTTGAATAAAGGACATATAATAATTTTCCCCCCATATATCTGGAAGCATTTCACTGTCAAGTATATTATGAAATAAACTGAGCAATACAGGAAGAATAAGGTTTTGTGAAGCCTTTAAAAAATTGATGAAGCAATACCATCTAGCCCTGGTGATTTGTTATTTGCTAAGCCTTATATATGACTAATAATTTCTTCTTCTGTAATTGGGAGATTTATTATCAAATTATCACTATTTACAGTATAACCATTATAATTACTATTATTCATAGACAATTCATTTCTGAAAAGAAAAGAAGAGAAGTAGTGCTCAATCCATTGTTCAGAACTAATTTCTAGTCATTTTCCAAAAGAGTTTGGGACTGTTTCTTGCATTTATCAAATTTTCTCTCTGTTCAATAAAATAAGCATTTCTTTTCCTATTAAAAATAGTTTTAAATTATTTTTCTCAAAATTTAAAAAACAGAGAAATCTAAACCATGATCTCTATGAGCTCTTAATGCATCATATTTTCTCTGTTTTAAATGTAAATCATCAGCGGTTGCTGGTTTATATGTGTAATATAAGGAACACCATGTAATAGTGTAGTGGACAAATCTCAAAAAAGCTCTAGAAATGGGCGTAACCCCTCCCCATCTTAGAACAAGTTACAACCCATTTTTTTCTTGACGGGGGGTTTCTTGGGAGTTGGAAAATGATGGTTGTGAGTCTGAGTTCGTTGTAGGTCATTTTGAAAATTGCATTTGTATGTGTGCCCACGTCAAAATCGGAACTCGATTTGGCATGATATATTATATTCAAATATATCCATTAATATTGAAGCTATATGAATAAATGTGGTATCAAAATGTGCAGAAAGACAATGCAAATACATTACAATAGCATTTAATTAGAAATAAACATTTTTAGTTGGCCCAAATGAACAGAAACTGAATTTTACTGACAATTTTTCAGTTTTGTTTCACCAATATAGCTGGATGAAAATATACATAACTTGAAAAATATTACCTCCTTGTTAATAACTTGTATACTAAAATGTCTTCTGTTCATTTATCTATTTAATAATATCATTTACTAATGTACTATTATTGTTTCTGAATGTTGCATTGTTAAAAAATACATCACCCTTGGTTTAATTTAACAAAATCCCAAAATCCGACATTTACACATTCCTAACACACACGGCATTTTCTGTGTATGTTTCACACCACATATTTCAGACTACACCAAAAATACATATATACAGTTGTACATAAATAAACATATGCATATACTGAATTGGTATTTTCGTAAAGTGGTGGTAGAATATGCACTTCATACGATGCACACTAAAGATAAATCAATCAATAATATCTTAGTTTGGTTTGCTGCCTCTTGAAGTGATTTAATAATGTATGCCACAGCTTCATTTATTTTGTAGGCCACTAAATCCAAGATATAATCTTGTAAATCTATAAATAGAAACTCTAAGCGAGCTAAGAAAACTTTGTTTACCTCATCACTCCAAACAAATTTTATGCATTTGCTACCTTTCTCTTTTTCCTCATCGTTATCATTGTGAATATTTATTTCTTGGTTGCAACAATTATTAGCATTAAGAGCAGGTATATGCTGTGGATTAAATTAGCAACAAAGTTTTTTGTTTGTTTGTTTGTTTGTTTAACAACACACTCAACACATTATAATTACGGTTATATCGGCGTCGGACATATGGTTATGTCGAGAACAAAACCCAGTGGTTAGCTGACGGGCATCTATCCTAGACCAACCACGCATCAGGCGGGCACTGTACCACTGGGCTATGCTTCCCGCTAGAGCAACAAATCAGAACATGATTTGAATAATCGTGTGTACCAACTTCAAAGTAAGAAGATAGTGGAAAAAGAGAAGATGAAGCAATCATGTAATCTATCACACTGGCACCATTATAAGTATAACAGGTAAAATCTCCATGTTTGTCATCAAATAACCTACCATTTAATACATCAATACCAAAGCATCTATACAAATCAACAACAAAAATTTCTCCAAAATATTGTGTGTTAATGTATCTTTAGTATTTCTACACATGTTAAAATTATAAGATGGATAGTCATTGACATTTCTTTGTATGAAATCTATATGATCCTTTATTCTTGCATTTAAGTCGTCAGCCACAAACACATACTCATCAGGGTAATTTGACACAATAATATTCACATAATGTTCTAAAATTGATGCTCTATCATCATCCACATTTCCATGAATAGGAGACTTTTCAGGTGATATATAGGTAAATAACATAATAGTGTTCCTGTTCCATTCTAAAAGTGATGTTTTAAATAATAAAACCACTGTATTTTCAAACCAATCATAACTTTGATTAATATAGTTATTTGTTAATTCCTAGCAGCCTAAACGTTTCTTAGTTCTCACACTGTTGATTACTTGGTAACCAGTCAAAAAACCTGAGAACTCTGCTGAATGTGTTACAAAAGATTCACAAATTGATTAGCAGCAAGGTAATCCTTTATATGTACCATTCTGTAGACAGAAAGGGACACTCCACGACGTTTATTGGTGCCCTGGCTGTAGCGAGAAATTGTCCAATGGGCCCACTGGTGGGGATCAATCCCAGACCGACTACGCGTCGAGCGAGGGCTTTCCCACTGGGCAGCGTCTCGCCGCTCTAACTAATCGAATGACTGACTGTTTAACAACACCTCAGCGAAACAAATACATCAGCTTCGGGTGTCAAGCAGTACATTAGTAAACACATCTAGACTGGCTTCTGGACTAATCCTAATAATAAATGGGCAGAAAGAAACAGACATTTTGTATCTCTCTAGATTGGGACCTCAGCTTGCGACGAGAGCTAATTTTGGACAAGGTTCTGGACCAATATTGTTTCATAGTATGTTTTGTATTTCGACTGAATCATCCATCCTTGACTGTCGAGTCAATCCTAGAGATAACAAGAAATGTAGCCACAGTGACGACGTGGGCATCTTCTGCCAAACAGGTAAGACTTAGTTAAAAAAAACAAAAAAAACAACAACATGTTTATCCTGCATCATGTAGTCGTGTCTGGGTTATTTGTTCTCGATTATTTGATGAGCATAATGCACACAATCCTAATTAATTTTATTTTTTTCAAAAATAATAAATTTAAACAAAACATGTAATTAAATGACATTATTTTTTATTATGCACTGAATATGTGCTACCAAATCAAATCCCATAGATGACAGTAGTATCATATATGACTAAAACACCTACCTGCAGCATATCAATCGACCAAAACCCCACGGATATAAACACTATCACATCTCTTAAGTTTGCTGCAATGTTTAAGATGTTATCGACTAACATACACTTTTTAACCATTGTAATTACATATCACATACATTTTTCTGCATACAATATTAGTGTCTGTATATTAAACGTGTTTTTGATCGTTCTAATATTTGTACCAGGTTAAATTTAATTTTATTTCTTAAAATATGTGTTTTCATAGGAACAACATTATTTAAAGACAAAGTCCAGTTTGAGCTTCTTACAACTATTAAGATGACCAGAAACACATTGAATATACTGACACTGATATTCTAAACAATAAAATGTATTTAATATGTAAATTTAATCGTAGAAATATTTTATTTGTTGGAAACATCTTACAATGCAGCAAACTCAGGAATGTCCCTTTATAGTGAATCAGAAAAAACCTGGGGGTCTAGCTGCTCATTTCGGAGATATAGTGTCTATGACTACCCTAGTTTCGCACAAATTTTGAATACATTTGTTTACAGGTAAGACACAAGACTACTTGACATAGATGACATACTATTGCAGACTTGTTTTCCCAGATGAAACTAATTTGGTTCTACAACCAACACATTTACAATCACGGGACTTGTGTTAACTTCTATATCAAAACGTGGGTGCACCTCGAACTTTGAGCCAGCCTGAAGTTATCTGGTTTAGGATAACATATTTAGAAAGTTTTATTCGATTTCAGGCGATATAGAAAGATCTGCATTACGTTTGGTGAATGGTACACACAAGCATGAAGGAAGAGTTGAAATATTGCATAATGGTCAATGGGGTTCAATTTGTGATGATGAATTTACCGACAAGGAGGCTTCAGTCGTCTGTCGAAATTTGGGACTACCAAGGTTTGTTGTTGAGATTATAAAATCAGATTGAACCTCTTTGTTTATTGCACAATGACTGCTAAAAAAAAATCAAATGCCTCCCAGTCCCCCCAACTGTACTACTAGGCCATGTTAAGAAAATGGACATCCGGAGAATTTTATGATTCTGTTTGTGGATTGAATATATAAATAGAAAGAAAGAAAGAAAGAAAGAAAGCAATGGTTTATTTAACGACACACTCAACACATTTTATTTATGGCTATATGGCGTCAGACATATGGTTAAGGACCACATAGATTTTGAGAGGGAACCCG
The DNA here is from genome assembly GCA_016106625.1 of Dracogyra subfuscus. Lineage (NCBI taxonomy): Eukaryota > Metazoa > Mollusca > Gastropoda > Neomphalida > Peltospiridae > Dracogyra > Dracogyra subfuscus. The sequence continues at coordinate 5,423 of JAECMU010031579.1, read as the reverse complement.
CTGCCGCCACTTCATGGGCTACTCATATGTCGATTAGCAGCAAGGGATTTTTTATTTGCGTTTCCTACAGGCAGGATAGCACAAACCATTGCCTCTTTTGAACCAGTTATGAATCACTGGTCGTTGCAAGTGAGTTACACCTACCCACTGAGCATTGCGGAACACTCTCTCAGGGTTTGGAGTGCTATATGGGAGCTGGAGTGCTATATGGAGTTTATGAAAAGAAGGAAGGAAATGTTTTATTTAACAACGGATGCAACACATTTTATTAACGGTTATATGGTGTCGGATATATTGTTAAAGACCAGACAGATATTGAGAGAGGAACGCTGCTGTTGCCACTTCATGGGCTACTCTTTTTCGATTAGCAGCAAGGGATCTTTTATATGCACATCCCACATACAGGATAGTACATACAACGGCCTTTGTAACACCAGGTGTGGAGCACTGGCTGGAACGAGAAATAGCCCAATGATTCCACTGATGGGGATCGATCACAGACTGACTGCGCATCGAGCGGGCATTTTACGATTGGGCTACATCCCTCCACTATGAAAGGAGTTTGGGAATTATTTTCTAAAACAATTCACAAACGAGTTTCATAAATTTCGAATGACACTCATGCAAATGACATAATTTATTTATTTTAGTCCATGAGCAAGAAGGGTTGGTCAGTACCATCTGGGGGGACGAATGCTCATAGTGATTTTTGTCATTGTCTACATCCCTAGGGCTGAAAAATTGATGATAGCATTGCAGGACTCGCAGCTTTCTGTGTGTATCTACCCGTTTTGTGACCCTACTCCTATTTACACGACAGTTATATTTTTTACAGAATTGCTAAAGGGTGACTATAGTTAAAACAGTGTAAAATATTTGTCAGGGCATTTAGGAATACATACTTAGTAGGATTGGGAGATAATGGGTGGATTGGAGAATTCAGATATGTTACCAATATTGAAATCATTTGAGGTTTAGGGTCTCTTATAACACTTTTTCTGTAATGTTATAAACCACAATTCACACAGTTTTATTTTTCAGTATAAATTTAACATAAATTTAGGCCGAGTTCCTAATATATTCTCTTTAAATACTCTAGTTGCAACAGATGCTCATTTCGACATCCACTTATTATTTACATCCTGATTATTTACATCCTGTAAATAAAGTTTTGTTTCAGGATTTGCTGTGTAATTACACATTTTATAATTTCCTAAACAGTTATATTTTTATAGAATTGTTAAAGGTTGACTATAGTAAAAACATTATACAATATGTATCAGGGCATTTAGGGATACAAAACTTGGGGGTATTGGTAGATAATTGATTGGAGCATTCAGATATATTACTAATATTGAAATCCTGGAAGAATTGGGTCACTTTTCAAGAAACGCTACAAAATACAACAATTCACAAAGTTTAATTTTTCAGTAGAAGTTTGACTTACAATTTAGGCTCAGCACCTCAAATATTCTCTTTAATTGTTATAATTATAATAGAAACTCACTTGGACATCCTGTAAATAAAGTTTTGTTGCAGGGAGGGCTGTGTAATTACACATTTTATAGCCCTATCCCTATTTCCTCAACAGTAATATTTCAATGAAATTGTTAACCGTGACTAAATAAAATACATAAAATATTTCTTAGGATGGGCAAGGCAAAAATAAGAGAGAAGCGAGTTAGTGCATATAGAAACAATCATGTTACCCCTAGCATGTTAGGGTCTCAAGTAACACTTTTGTTTACATTACATAATGCAATGTCCACCATTTCTCAACAGTAATTTCACTTGACGTTTAGGTTGACATTCTCAAATGTTCTATTCCAGAGATTGTATTGGACATAAATCCATATTATGCTGCTAAATACTACTTAGGTCCTGTATTTAAAGACAATTTGACGTTATTATTGGTGAGATGCCATTAAAATGACCTCTCATTAGACTAAAACCGATTAAAACCCATATTGATAGTGTATTCAGTGTTTGTTTGTTTGTTGTTGTGTGTTTTTTGTGTGTTTTTTAATAACTTTTTATTGCCCCAGAGACAAGACATGACAATGTCAAGGTTGGGGCCCTGAGTCATTATCTTACATAGCAGTTACAAACACTATAAAATATAATTCAACAGTGAATTTCACAGTGGAGCAAAGAGAAGAAGAAGAAGAAAAAGAAGAAACACATCAGCAAGAAGAAGAAATAAATAATATAAAAAAACAAGAAGAAGAAAAGAAATCTCAAGCAAATCAAAAGATCTTTATAAATCCAAAAGGCAAAAAGGCCTGTTTAAAAGGTTTCCAGAAATCTTAAATACGGTTCCAATTTGTCGTCGAAATCTTTATGTAAACAATTCTTATAAAATATGTATTTTTCTAATAGAAGTTTATCTTTAATATAGTTTTTGATTCCAATTTTGTTTAGTGCAATCTTCTGTACTTTTGATCTATATATGTAATATTTTACGTTTATAATTAACCAGTTTACAAATTTATTTGTACTGTTTATAATCCCAATATAATAGTGTATTAAGTGTTAGTGTTGTAATATAACCATGACTACAGAGGTATTATTGTTTTAAATTGTATCTTTGTACAGAGTCTGTGAAATATACTAACATATAAGAACATGACCGCACCCAAATAGGCATACTCCCACAACTTAAAAGATCAAAACAACACATTTTTATTATAATAATGTTTACCTATTTATTAATTGTATTAAAACCCTCATAAGTGATGCAGCTGTATATATTTCCTAAACTATAATATTAATGATACCCTAATAACTATTTTGAACTAATCTAGACATTAAAAATAATATCGCAGGGTTCGTTATACCCCCTGCTGAAGACAGTTGATAGAGATGTATGTTTCCTGAAACTAGAGGCTACCATGAGTTAGCACTTCAATATACTGGAGGTGGTATTCACTGGTGGAACACATTTATGAAATGTTATGTTTCTGGTGCATGTTTTGGACTATAGTCACTGGCAATGGATCGTATCAATTATAAAACACAAATCCCAAGCATTTAGCTAAAGATGCTTGAAAACAGATAACCTCAAGGCAAGGCAGAGAAACACGGATAAATGGAAAATCCAAAGTTGAACCAAATTCAGTTTGAGTACCAGAGACTTCAATAAGAACCATCTCATAGATAACTGGGGCCTAATTCACAACGGTATTTTAGGGTTTGGTAGACAACAAAGCATCCTCTTTGTAAGTATTTTAGCATTGCATTGCGTGATCACAGAGTTTCGTGAGTTTAGTGAATTAGTCCCTTGACTACTATCAATGCATCATATTCCAAGATAATGACTGTATTTGAAATTGTAAACCAGAACCAGAGCATATCACAATAAAACTACCTTTATAAACCATTGTCGTACTGATGAATGAAACAATTTGCAAAGGCATAACGACAGCTATGCCACTATTATCTTAAGAATGGAATCATTCCTAATACTACAGGCATCATATGATGGTGACTTGAAGGTTTCTACATAAGGTATAGGATTGCTGAAGACGTAGTTAATTCAGTCCTTAAAAGTCAAGATGTACAGCCATGTACAAGTATATTATGAAGATCTGAAGGTATTATGAGACTAGCTGGTCAATTTACTCTTTGAACAAAAAGCCAACCACGGGAAACCCCTGCATGGTTAAAGACTTATGCCAAATGAAATTTGACAGCCTAACATTGTCCCACATTTTAGCAGAGTTAAACAATTTCTGAAAGGTTTATTCAAATGTCTATCCCAAAGAAAAGAAGAGAGTTCAGCATTTGTGTTGCCTCAGTTCCATAGCTCCATTGCTTAGCCTTCTACGAGCATCTCATGTGGGAATTGCACTTAGGGTTATTAAGTTAGTAATTCCACAGAGTTCTGCTTTGCATAGCTGTATTATGTCATACACACACCAACTTATTAAGCACAAAACCTATTTTCCAACTGAGCACCCTGATATGCTTGAACCCTTTCAGATTGGTAGCATTTTAAAAATCAGATATCTGACAACACTATTTGTGGATGCATTCCTAAAAATCACTAAGTTAAAGTAAACAAAAATATCTGGACTCTAGAGGTTACAAAAGGGTTAAGTTAAATTCTGCTGCTAAACATATATAGCATAACATCAATGTGTCATCACAAAGAGTTTAATAGTGAAATGTTTAATGAGATTATAAACATATGGGATCCAGGTAGTAAACATTGATTGTTTTAAGTTTTTTAGAGGTGGTAAATAAATGTTACATAACACATTACGAGGTGGAAGCCACACAAAACGTGTTAATATTGTGGTTGATAGGGCTTTGACTACGAGCGACATATTGTGTAAACCAACTGAGAGCCTTTCGGAGACAGGTTACCAATATCACCAATTTAAATACTTTTCTGGTCAAAGAATGAAGGACGAAGGAAGGCAGTATACACAAATATACTCCAAGGGAAAGTGTTTTGATAACACATATTAAAACAATATGCAAAGTTATATGTCATCTGGTATTTTCAAGTTGACTGATACTTGTTATTGCATGCCGTTCATGCTGTAATTGACGGATAGCTCAGAACACAGAGACTATCTGTTCTGCTTGGTATTCCACGAGATTCCTGTAGTTTCATTGCTCTCACAAATACGATCCTAAACTGGTGCAAGTATTGTTGAATCTGTATTGACAATCACAATTGTTGTCGGAACCGTGCGTCTAATTTGAAGCCTTTCCAAATGAATGCGGGACATGACAAACCATTAGAAACTGTAACAATACATTTTTACTTCGCCTATTTTTATAACACTTCTTCTTGAAAGGGAAAACATCACTTCTACGTTTTCACTTCTAGAGCCCGCCACGATATGTTTTTGATTTGTTCAAAGAAGGGTAGAATTGCAAGTGTAACTATGTACATATTGTTTGATAAAACATATGCAACATGCAATTAACCTCGAAAGACACCAAGCACAACTATGTAGGGATTATTTGATGCAAAATAAACAACATTCAATCAACCTGATTGTAATGTAGAATATGATTCAGTGACACCAACTGTCATTGATGTAGGCTGGGAAATAGAAACAAAAGAAGACTACGTAGCATCTATATATACTAGTATAATGTTTATACTTGAATACTGTGACAACCAGGTTGAAGACCGTGATGGAAATGTAGCACAAAAATGTTGATATCTGAAAGATATTCATCCATCTTTATCATGGTATCTTTAATGTATCTAGGCAATGTATGCATTTGCAACTGATTTACTGCATCGACTCAGTCTTGTACAACAATATTATTTTAAACAATATTTTTTTATTATCACCTGCATGTAACAATACATATGTGATCAAATCACAATTTAAGTTGACAGGAACCTTTAATGGGATTATATTAGAACACCTTAAAATGTGTGTGTGTGTGTGTGTGTG
>JAECMU010031577.1:0-17817 GCA_016106625.1 Dracogyra subfuscus | reverse complement strand
TTTTTTTTTTTTTATTATTTTTTTTTATTTAAATATTCCGTTATATAATGGCCTGAGAAAAATAAAGTTCTATTTTTTTGGCGTACATTTAGCCACACAAGAACAAAGTCTGCTGCATAAAGTATGTAGTATTCATTCTTTTATTCAATTTATCTAGGATATTATGCTTATATTCAGTAGGGTTCAAGCACGTTATCCTGGGAACACACATCAGCTGTCTGTCTCACCTGCTTATAAACATGGGGCGGGACGATGCCCAGTGGTAAAGTGCTTGCTTGATGGTTGGTCGGTTTGGGATCAATCCCCGTCGGTGGGCCCATTAAGCTATTTCACGTTCCAGCCAGTGCACCACGACTGATATATCAAATTCTGTGGTATGTGCTATCCTGTCTGTGGCATTAAAAAAAAGCCTTTACTGCTAATGAAAACATGTTTCCTCTCAGACTATATGCCAAAATTACCAAATATATAACATCCAGTAGCCGATGATTAATAAATCAATATGCTCTAGTGGTGTCGTTAAAGAAAAGAAACTTTTTATTTTGCTTATAAAACGTTTAGAGTCTAGATGCGACTTTAACGCCATAGCTTCGCATTGCAGATTGTATCATGTAACGTCCTTGGAAATTTGAGACAGAATCTAAAGCCTACCGCACACGGGTAACTTTTTGCTCTGCTAATAGCTCTCGTGTGCGGTAGGCTTAACGTTTTATTAGCATGTGTCCACGATTGTCCAGGTTATTGGTTAATGAAAGATAAGTCAGTGTAGTAGTCTTTACTATCTCCACCAGACTTTTAAAACTCGCAGGGGCGGGATTTAGCTTAATCGGCTGTGTGCTCGCTTGAGGTGCTTGCGTCGCAGGATCGAACCACCCCGATGGATTCATTCAGCTGATTGATTTTTTCTTATTCCAACCAATGCACCACAACAAGTCAATGGCCATGATATGTGATTTCCTGTCTGTGGAAAGTGAATATAAAATATATTTTGCTGCATTAGAAAATATGTAGCGGGTTTCCTCTGATGACTACAAGTCAGAATAACCAAATATTTGACTTGTAATAGCCGATGATTAATTAATCAATGTGTTTTAGTGGTGTCGTTAAACAACCCAAAGTTTCTCGATCTCCCCATCGAACCTTTAAAGCTCGCTGTGAGTGGGCGACACTACTGGGATGCGGTTTAAAGGAACATACCCTAGTTTCAGTTCATGAAAATTAACATTAAGTTTAGTTTAATTTACAAACCTGTAACACATTTACAATTGAGTGAAACATGAGTCTTTGACTTTGCAAAGGTGAAATACCCTCTAAAATAGATTAAAACTCAACTACATAACTGTTACTTCTCAGAGGCACGTGCCTTTTTAAAAATATGAGAAATGCATTTTGTGATATTAAAAAAACATCAGGATCACCAAAAACACTTCGAATGTACGGAAATGGATACTTTAAACAATACAATTTAAGTAAAGTATGATTTCAGTTATAAAAACGCCTCTAATAGTCAAAACTATGTCTTAGTGTTTAAAAACTAGGGTATGTTCCTTTAAGTCAAATTGTACCACCAGACTCGATTATATTTAGTATTGAATCTGCGTACATAGTCTCTCTAATAATCAGTGAAAGTATCGCCTGATGTAAACTGATAGTTGCATTATTATTAAAGTGGATTCTGTGTACAACTGAAATTTATGATTTAAGCTGGATTGGCCCAGATTCGAGCTAGACTTAGCGTTGTCACTGTTGGTGTCTTACATAATACACGAGTGGCCGTTTGATACCATTTATTTCACAACGAGTTGTTTTAAAATGTATCTAACGAGCGAAAGCGAGTTTGTTAGATTTTTAAACAAGTTGTAATATAACTGGTATCTAAAGGAAACGGATGTATTGTTCTTACATATCCTCAAAACCCAGGTTATAAGCAAATGGTAACATCTTTTTCGACAGCCCTTTCACTTGTAGCTAACTTAGCGTCACAGAGAAGTGACTGTCATGTTAACTATACGTCACAGTGCTGTTTTTTCATTGGATGTATGCCATTGGTGAGCTGGTCATCACCTAGGAGCAGCCAGTCAAATGTCTTGAAATTGTTAACAAACGTACATGTGTAAACAAGTATGTGCTTTCGGAAATAACGAATGATGTTCTCCCCAACGGGTGTGTAAGGCAATTGATCTTCTTCCAACTGAGATTACTATTATCAATGTCGTCACCTCTTCGACACTCGAGGTTAGGAACCGTGAAAGGGGACGCACATCCTGCTTTGCTTGGACAACTTAATATAAGACCAAAATGGGGAAAATGCACCATTTTGAATAAAGACGCCCCAACACGCTCCTGGAGCAAGTCGTAAATCAGTGGTAAAGCGCACGCTTAATGCGCGGTCGGTTTGGGATCGATCCCAGTCAGTGGGCCCATTGAGCTATTTATTGTTCCAGCCAGTGCACCATGACTTGTACATAAAAGGCCGTGGATTATGCTATCCTGTCTATGGGATGGTGCATATAATAGATTCCTTGCTGCTAATCGAAAAGAATAGCCCATAAAGTGCGGACAGCTGGTTTTCTCCCTCAATAGCTATGTGGTCCTTAACTGTATGCCCGACGCCATATGACCGTAAATAAAATGTGTTGAGTGCGTCGTTAAATAAACTATTTACTTCCTTCATGATAGATCCTCTGATCGTAGGGCCAAAGTCGATGGTGGATCGTTTTACTTAGGCCTAGCTGTAACCTCCTGGACTAATATATAGACTGTAAGCGTACATACATGTATTTTAAGAACATCGTGGTATGTACTGCCATATCTGTACAACATATATTATATAGAATATATTATATGATGGCATATCTGGTTTCTATTCTAGCATTCGAGATCCATTGTCTTAAGTATTACATGTTTAACACCTACACGCAGTGGTCACTAATTACACAGAATGCTTTGATTCCTCCATTGTGAATCTTTTGGATTATTATCCATAGCTGTAGTCTGCACGGCTAGTATATAAATTGTGTTGTGTATTGTCATGTCTATAATGCAGACTTGAGAGTAAATACATATGATAGCAGCGGGTTTCTTTTTAAGCTGTCTAGATCCATTGTCACAAGAGATATGTTTGACACCAACATTTAATGGTTGCTTATTAAACACAACACAATGAAACTTCACACATTTGTCTTTTACCATGTCAGCTGCCTTAAAACACAGATACAAATATTACTGTTGAATTTTCCACGAGTGTTCTCTCGACCCTTGGCATTATGACTTTCAGACACTCGGCATTTAATAAACTATACTATTTTGTAAACTGTTGTCGGATCTGAAATGCACACCAAAAATATTCTACTGGAATTTTGCAGTCTGTTACAAATATTGTGGACAGTTAAAATTGAATATGTCGATTATACGGTATTATCAAGGAATGCCAGTTGAGAATTTAGTTCATACGTTTCGTATTTGTGATTCTGTAATTTGAATAATGAAGTGTTAAACTACGCACGACAGCTTAATGCGATAAATAGTGCATGGTTTACAACACGGCGGCACGAGCTGTATACCCATAATATGCCTGTCAACCGTTAACATACAAATATTATAATTGAAAGATTAGGTAATGAGACGGGACAATATCGTAATGGGCATTACAATTTGTCGAGTCTGTCGCTAGATTTTACTCGTGAATATTACCGCTGAAAGAAGCTGTCATGTCAACCTCCAGTCTAAACCCTGGTGTCTGAGGTGATGTCAGGAAGGTGTAGCACGGGTCTATTGAACCAGGGATCTTTACCTCTAGAACACCCACGAGCTTCAGCTATTTAGAATTGCCAGAAGCAGCCACTTGTCTGGCACATAGTACAAAACACAACCGGACCGTGGTTTCACTTATACAAAGATGTTAATTAGATATGCCCTGTCATGTAAATCAGATGTTAAAATATTTTCCCACTGATCTGAAGTGAGGAAATATCAGTACCTCGTAGCTGCTCAAGCTGTAAACGCTATCTCCAAACGCTATCTCCAAACGCTTTATGCAAGGTTAGGCATATCCCCCATCTCTGTAATCAGACGCCCTTTTGTTTATAAACATCAAAATCCACCAATCAGATCCCATCGTCAGTAGAGGACTATCAGGATGTCACATACCAGTAATGAGTTAAACTAAAATTCATATTTGAGAAACAGGTGTAAAAGACTCTGATTTACCACAGCCTGTAAACAATTGCCTCTTAATTCGCTGTCAGGTCATAGGGCTTTCCGTGCACATTCAGAATAAGCTGTTGCAGCGCACGCCTGTCTTGGGCGCAAGAACCGGCCTTGGCCGCCTCCTCCGTCCAGAACAGGAAAAGTGGGAGGCGGAGGGGAGAGGAGGGACCGCCTGCACTGGCAAGTACAAGGGAGCACTAGCAGCCCGACCAAGGTCGGTAGCAGGCGTGGGTAGGGTTGATGGTGCTATGGGATTTTGAATGGCGCAATGTTTTTTTTGAATCTGGAATCTATACATAACAAGCAGGGTCAATATTGTAAACATTCCATTGATCGAATTAAAGGGATATAATCAATAAATGAATTTCATCTGATTAGGTTACTGTGGAACGTTTGTATACACACTGGCCCCGTGCTTATAAACCTTAAAGATTATTAAAGTTCAGACTTTAACGTCATGGCAACGCCATTCAAATAGCATTACGTTAAAGTCTGGACTTTATTAAAGTCTAAGTTTTATAAGCACGGGCCCTGGTCGTCAATAGTCACCACGTAGGATGCCACAAACAACTGGACCCAGGGTAGGCCATGTCTCGACTGTGGCGAGCGAAGTCGCGCTCTGTAGAAAAATATTTTTTTTAAAAGGAGAACATTCCACCGCGAATTCCCTCTACACCAACGCTTGGAAAACCTCGATATAGATCGTGTCGGAATCTGCATAAGCAGCAAGAAAGCACTGAATGTGTAGCAGATTTCTGCTGAAAGGTCATCTGAATACATGATGCAATTGCACTTTTCTCAAATTCGATGATTATTGCATTGTTATGTTTGACTCGTACCCTACTTACATGACAGCTGATTGAGAGATTACACTAAGTAGTCTACCAGAACACACACACCCCACAACAAACAATAACAACAAACAAACAAAACAAAACAAAAAACCCATCCCCAGACCTTAATCTTGTGACCGGCCTCGGTGGCGTCGTGGTTAGGCCATCGGTCAACATGCTGGTAGGTACTGGGTTCGGATCTCAGTTGAGGCATGGGATTTGTAATCCAGATACCGACTCCAAACCCTGAGTGAGTGCTCCGCAAGACTCAGTGAGTAGGTGTAAACAAAGGCTATGGTTTGTGCTATCTTGTCTGTGGGAAGCGCAAATAAAAGATCCCTTGCTGCCAATCGGAAAGAGTAGCCCATGAAGTGGCGACAGCGGGTTTCCTCTCAATATCTGTGTGGTCCTTAACCATATGTCTTACGCCATATAACCGTAAATAAAATATGTTGAGTGCGTCGTTAAATAAAACTTTTTTTTTTTTAATCTTGTGATTTTCAGTTTAAAAGTACATGTACGTGTCTTTTAATGGTTATTTTAACGTAAATATCCATGGACATTTCTCTGAAACTACCCACGACTTTCACGAGATAACCAGATGGATGTTGCATCAGCCATAGCTGACGCCAATTTGAAATTTCTTTGACTGGAAGTATAACTACTGGTTTTGAAGAAGCTGCGTGTTAACATTTAAACTGTTGATAACAATATGACACATAGTTGGGTGGGGGTGGGGGATGGCCACGTTTTAGGCAGTATCCATAGGTATGGGTATTGGCACTATATTCCCATTAAAATAGTGACTGCCCTCGTGGAAGTAGCTGTATGTGTTTAGTAAATGTATCGCCAGTGAATAAATTGTTTAACGACAACCCAGCACGAAAAATACATCGGCTATTGGGTGTCAAACTATGGAAATGCAAATAAATAAAGTGATGATCAACATCAACATCAATATACAAATTCAAGGTTTAAACAAAAACAGTGTAAAGAACTGTACAAAAACACAAATATCACAGAATTTTACGGATACTGAATTTTAATCAAAACTTCAATTTGTTGCTGTAGTGGCCATTCTCAAAGAGAATGTTACACCCCTGCACCACGGTGAGGTTACAGCACGCGCAGGGGTATCGCCGATCAGATGCTAACATCACACCATTGCGGTTGACATGGCGCAGATCCATCAAGAATTAACTCGGGTTTCCGAGCTGAGACCCGCTAAATGTTGTCCAGTCAGCGGCCGTCAGTTTTAAATTAGTGGAGTATTGGTTTGCCACCTCTTCCAATATCCTACTGCCAACCTACATTTGTCAAGAGTGGCTTCAGCGCGCGGCCAGGACGCCGGAACCGACCAGCAAATGTCCGGCGAGATCAGGGCCAGAGTTAAAGGTGGGGCTACACGAGATTTGTTTGCTTAACGACACCACTGGAACACATCGATTTATTGATCATCAGTTACGGGATGTCAAACATTTGATGATTCTGACGTAGCGTCTCAAAGTAAACCCGCTTCATTTTGGATCTTTTATACACATTTTTCAACCATAGACATAACAGCACATACCACTGCCTTTGATATACAAGTTATGAGACGTTGGTTATGTCGGGGAAAAACAATCATATAAGACCAAAACACCTCAGGCGAGCGCTCTACCCACTGTGTTAGTATGGCCCAACAAAAATACTTGCCTGGAAATACGCACATACAATGAGAGAAACAGACACACATACACACGCATCCCAAAGAGAGAGAGAGAGAGAGAGAGAGAGAGAGAGAGAGAGAGAGAGAGAGAGAGAGAGAGAGAGAGAGAGAGAGAGAGAGAGAGGAAGAAGACGTTTTGGTATTCTAGACCATATACGAGTCACCATTATCATCGTTTTCTGTACACAGATGGGACCAAATGTAAGTAATGTGAGATTGAATATCAGTAATTTGAGATTTAATTTCAGTAATGTTAGATTGAATATCAGTAACACATAACTTACTGACATTACGATCGAGGGTTTTGGCAGCGGTCGCTTACTCTGTCTTGTTAGTGTTGGTGTGATCCCTTTGTTATTTCCATCAGTGTATTTGTAGTGGTATATGGTTAAAAATGTTGGACTTGGACCATGCTTCAACACCTGCGTTTACGATAAACAGGCTTCGTAAACTCGGCCCTGAATGTCTATTTATTAAAAAAAAATTCAATCCCACTGCCCCCTTTCCTGTCTCTCCTTTGAATTCCATCTCATTTCTTCCCAATCTGGCAACTCTTCCTATCTTTCAACTTCTTTCGCTGTCCACCTCCACATCCCAGTCCTTGTCTCCCCAACTGCGACATGTGTTTGTCTCATGTGGCTATCTGTGCCATAAACCTGCCATTCCCCATCAGCTTTTAGCTGTGGGCTTAGTCTGACCACTTCGGGGAGTGTTCAGTAGTTACTTCTGGCATTGTTACGAGGCGCTTGTAACCACCTACTATGCACCACAACTACCGGCGGTCGTTAGTTAGTGCCGTAGGTCAGACCAGCTTTATTAGCGGCAGAGGACGAGGATGCCAGGTTCACAAATTCAGCCCTGAATGTCTATTAGTATTAATCAGAAACCTTTTACTACAGAAGCAAACCCAGAGCAGTATCTTTAATCACAACGGGACCCCGCCTTTAACGTTTTAAACGAGCTTCCGACGAGCAGTTGTCGAGCGTTGTAACATGCGGCTCGTTTAGGCATACACGCACCACCAGCTCCTTGATCTCTTTATTGAATAAAGCAATGCATTTATCACCGTCAGGTTGATATGACTCCTGTGGGAAATCCCGGACGATGTTATTAAGCTCTGGTAATTAGATTTGCACACGGGATTTTGGCTCCACGACTCGCCGTGTGGGTGCTAGGAGGCGACGAGCTTCGCGGCGGAATCGGTCCGATTTGGAGGTTTCCGTCAATATCGGCCGTCGGTGTTATACAGCTTGAACCGCGATAATTAGATTATGCTTGAAAACAATGTTTATCTGCCCATCAAGGGCACTCCATCAAGGACATTGTTGACCAACATATTGGTTTTCCCTTAACGCTAATGCTGTTTGTAAAGCTTCATAGTCACGGAGAGTCAGGTTTTAGTGTTTTTACAAGATGATGTTGGATATCACAAGTTAAAAGTTATTTCTTTACTTGTTGTTGATGATGATAGTGATGATGATCATGATGGTGGGAAGAGAAAAAGAAAGATTATTATAAAGATATACCAAACACAATTTAGTTATATGTTCTAAAAATATTATCTCTTTAAAATACAATCAAACTTAATTAAAAATAGTTAATAGACTGTTGACAAACCAATTGCTGCATCACTCATGAGAGAGAGAGAGAGAGAGAGAGAGAGAGAGAGAGAGAGAGAGAGAGAGAGAGAGAGAGAGAGAGAGAGAGAGAGAGAGAGAGAGAGAGAGAGAGAGACAGACAGACAGACAGACAGAGGCAGAGAAAGAGAGTATCTTTTTAACATGCCACTATACCAATACGGTTTCTGGCATATCTCATTGTAGAAACAATAATCTTGTCAAGTCGCTTCAGTTACAGTGACATATTGATCAGTAAATGTGGTACTATGGCTAAGCAACCAGCTATTTAATAACAACCAATGACGAAAAATTAGTTCACAGAGGAAAATCTAAAATAATAAATTTAATTGTTATCTTAATTTCTTCATTAAAAAAGACTCTCTCATCCCACACACAAAAAGGTAAAGTGTGGGTCATGTTATAGCTATATTCAAGCTTGTTAAAATTTCAGCAACTGCTAACGTGGTGTTAATTGTTAGTGATAACACAAAAGGCATTCTTCGTGTCCCTGTGAATGGTCGCAGTCTGGCCACAGGAAATAATTTAACTGTAAGCGCCCGAATGGAGGATTCCTCACAGGTCTCCTGCGGTGCAGCACAAAGCGCTCTTTGTCCGTTATGGTCGGTGTTGTGTCGAAGAACGGTTCTCGGTTTGTCCCGTATCATAATCAACAAATGAGGCTACCTGCCAGTCACCAGCTTGGTGGGAAGTACAAACCGTTTGACCGGTTTCGTGACCTTTTCAGGATGTTTTGAAACATGTAGCGACATAGAGACAGAAACACGGTTATAAAAATGTGGGCTTTTTTCTGTCTTCTCTTTGTGTATGTCGGGCTGAGTAGACATTAAACTCCCCATGTTAAAATTTTGTTTGTTGTTATATTCACTGTAAGGTTGTTTTTATGTTTGTGTTACCTGTTTTGATGTGACGCATTTATTCATATTTTATGGTTGGCATGTTGTGAAGTTAGGTAATGTTTCAGCACTGTTCATTTGATTGGGGCGGAACGTAGCTCAGTGGTACAGCGCTCGCTCGATGCGTGGTCGTTCTGGGATCGATCCCGTCGGTGGGCCCATTGGGCTATTTCTCGTCACAGCCAGTACACCACGGCTAGTATATCAAAGGCCGTGGTATGTGCTATCCTGTCTGTGGGATGGTGCATATAAAAGATCCCTTGCTGCTAATCGGAAAGAGTAGCCCATGAAGTGGCGACAGCGGGTTTCCTCTCTCAATATCTGTGTGATCCTACCGTAATTAAAATGTGTTGAGTGCGTCGTTAAGTAACACATTTTTTTCTTTCTCTTCATTTGATTAAAGTTAAAATTAAAGTTATTTTGTTTAATGACACCACTAGACCACACCCCTGCGCGTGCTGTAACCTCACCGTGGTGCAGGGGTGAACATTCTTTTTGAGAATGGCCAATACAGCACAACATTGAAGTTTGTAATAAAATTCAGTATCCGTAAAAGTCTGTGATATTTGTGTTTTTTTACACTGTTTTTGTTTAAACCTTTAATTTTTATATTGATGTTGATCATCACTTTATTTATTTGAATTACCATAGTGTGACACCCAATAGCCGATGTATTTTTCGTGCTGGGGTGTCGTTAAACATTCATTCATTCATTATTCATTCCACTAGACACAAGCATCGATTTATTAATCATCGGCTATTGGATGTCACAGATTGGTCAGTTGGAAGTCTAGTCTTAGAGAGGAAACTCGCTACATTTTTCATTGTTTCATAGGTATGTAACAGATAATTAAACCTCCACTGAGGGGATTTGAACAACAGATTCTCAATAGTCCAGCGCTGTACCAACTGAGATGGCAGGGAAATTCTCAGTAGCTACTTTCGTTTTCATTTCAACTTATTTACGTACTTATATCCAATGAAGATTCAATCAAACTGTCCTGGGCACACAGCTCAGCTATCTGGTCTGTCTAAAAGAGGGTTAGTTGGTAGTGGTTGGTGAGAGAGAAGAGGGTGTAGTGACCTTACACCTACCCATTGAGTAGCTAAACTCGTTCAGGATGGGAGCCGTTACTGGGCTGCGAACCTAGTACCTACCAGCCTCACGTCTGATGGCATAACCACGATACCATCAAGAAAATTAATGTGCACATTCAGAGTAAGCTGTTGTATCGCACACCTGTCCTGGGCACAGGTGTTGGCCTCGGCCGGCTCCTACGTCCAGGCCAAGTGGCTACAGCCAGTAGGAGCACTTTAACCAACATTACTGCAGGTATCTGAGGGTCTATTTCCCCGCTCTAACGTTGGAACCTGAAACAGAGTAACGAGATACACCATAATCCGTTAACCACAGTTTCTCTCTTAACACAGTCCACTCCTTAGTTATTAAGTTGTTTGATGGCCTGCTGTAGATCGTGTTCATCAGGATAAGAAGGAGCGTAAGCTTGTGAAAAGGGATGGGCAAACTGCCGCTACTACGGACTTTTGTGAGATTAGGGTGTGTGTGGGTTTTTTTTTTTTTTTTTTTTTTTACTGGCCTATTTCTCTAATTCACAACCACCTCCTGTACCTACCTATCTGACCCTGGTACACGCTCATGCGTTGAATATTGTGTTTGGTTATAGAATTTTAAAATTATACATTAGTCAGTCTCATCCGTGTTATTTTGAAAGTTAAAGTTAAAGTTTGTTTTGTTTAACGACACCACTGGAGCACATTGATTTAGTAATCATCAGCTATCGGATGTCAAACATTTGGTAATTCGAGCACGTAGTCATCAGAGGAAACCCACTGTATTTTCCTTGATAGATCAAGGATCTTTTATATGCACTTTCCCACAGACAGGACAACACATACCACGACCTTTGACCAGTTGTGATGCACTGGTTGGAACGAGAAACAAAAACCGTAATCAGTTGAATGGACCCACCGAGGCTGTTCGATCTTGCGACGCAAGCACGCCAATTTTAAAATAAAATAATTTTAAAGACACTAATTATTAGTACTAGGAAATTCAGTTACACTCACCTATATCATAGAATCACCAAATAATGGTGGGCCGAAATCACGAAACTTGTTTAAATATGTAAACAAAAGCTGGATTTTAAAAATTCAACCCATTATGTTTACGTTTGTGACTATGTATTTGTGCGTACGTATACTTTTCTGTGGATGCGTGCATATATATAGAACCCATATATGTCATACGTTAGTATGGGTTGTTTGTTTGTAAATATGAGAACAATAACATTGTGATAAAGTATTAAAACGTATACACTGTGTGTGGCGTGGTGTGTCGGCTGTGTTAGATACAATCAGCAATTCGTCGCTACAGACAGACCTGTTTTTACACTGTCTTAATCTACCGCCAGCCATGTAGAAAATACACCTTTAACACGCACGGCTGACTGTCTTTTTTTTATTCACTCGTAGAACGTGCAACTGTTTTGATGAACGTAGACCGGCCTACATGTTGGTAGGTACAGGGTTCACAGAGAGCGAGTTCTTGAGGGCTCAATGGGTAGGTGTATGGCCACAACACCCTCTTCTCTCTCACTAATCACTAACCAATTAACAACTAACCCACTGTCCTGGACAGACAGCCCAGATAGCTGAAGTGTATGCCCAGGACAGCATGCTTCAACCTTAATTGGATACAAGTTGAAATGAAATGATGAATGTGGGATGATAATTCTCGATGTATTCCCCGTCCCAACCATTGCCACATGACTCATATACCAAAAACCGTGGTATTTATTGTCCCGTATATTGGAAAGTGCATTAAACCTGTAGGGCCAGTAGATATGTTTTCTTTATGGTATAAAAAAACACTTGTTTTGGGGTTTACAAAGCATAGGTCTATAAAGGTTGCATGTTTTTGTTCATTGTTAACAGTGGTAGAAATTTAGTCAAACAACATCTTGAAACCATCTGTTAAGAAAACATACCAACATATTATCATAGCGGGCAGCATAGCCCAGTGGTACAGTGCCCGCCTGATGCGCGGTCGGTCTAGGATCGATCCCCGTCAGCTAACCACTGAGTTTTTTTCTTGACATAACCATCTGTCCGACGCCAATATAACCGTAATTATAATGTGTTGAGTGCGTCGTTAAAAAACAAAAAACAAAAACAACAACATATTATCATAATATTTACAAAAACTGACAAAAGTCTATTTACCATTAATTAATTTTAATGACTATACAAACCCAGCTGAATTATTGTCAAACATTCCTTTCTTTGTTTTTGTACCTAGATTTAGAAAAGATACACTTTAGGATTGAGGGGACGGGACGTAGCACGGTGGTAAAACGCTCGGCTGGGGCGCGATCGATCCCAGTCGATCGGCCCTAATTTGTGCTATTTCTTCACAGCTGGTGTAACAAAGGCCGTGATATGTGCTATCCCGTCTATGAGATGGTGCATATTAAATATCCTTTGCTGATCGAAATTACTACCCCATAAAGTGACGCAGTGGGTTTCCTCTCTCTTTATTTTATCTTACGCCATATAACCGTAATTAAAAGGAGTTGTTTGTCGTTAAATAAAACGTTTCTGTCTTTCTTTTCCTAGCACTTGAATGTTAGAATAATATACACCTAGATATACGAAACATTCACCTCAGTTGCTCTGTACAGTGATACAGCACTATATCTGTCTAAATTTAGCTCTCTTCTTTCTTTCTTGCACTCACCCTCTTTCTAACGACCGAATCCATTGTGCTTTCCGCCAAGGGGCGGAGCAGGTAAAACGTTCGGTATTGTTAAACGTTGAAGAGGAGCGGCGGTTAATTGCCCTACTCTCCCACGCTCATCGACTGGCCGTTAGTCTTTAACTATAGAATCGTACGCGTTCTTTTTTCTTTCTTTTTTTTCTTCTTTTTTTTTTTTCTTCTTTTTTTTTTTTTTTTTTTTTTTTTAAACGACGCACTCAACACATTATAAGTACGGTTATATCGGCGTCGGACATAAGGTTATGTCGAGAAAAAACCCACTGGTTAGCTGACGGGGATCGATCCTAGACAGACCGCGCATCAGCCGGGCACTGTACCACTGGGCTATGCTGCCCGCTCGTACGTGTTCTGACCCTCAATATTTATAATACAACAATCTACAGTCACATAATGTTATACTAATTTCTATATATACGCTGATTTATATTGTTTCTTTTTACGACACCACTAGAGCACATTGATTTTATTATTCATCGGCTATTGGATGTCAAACATTTGGTAATTTTAAGAATCTAACAGAGGAAACGTGCTACATTTTTCCATTAGTAGCAAAGGATATTTTATATGTACCATCCCATAGACAGGGCAGCACATATCGCGGCCTTTGATGTACCGGTCGTCGTGCACTGGCTGGAACGAGAAATAGTCCAATATGCCCACCGACGGGAATCGATCCCAGACAGAACGCGCATCAGGTGATCTCTTTACTAATGGGCTATATCCCACCTCTCGTTTCCATTATGTCAGTTATGTTATTAGATGTGTACAGCTGATGTGCTGTAAAATGTGAAGGTCCATAAACATTTGTATAGAATTAAATGAATATCGGTTAATTCGATTATGGATTTGAATTCGCCACTGACAGTATCAAAATAATAGCTACCCATAAAATTAGGCGTCGGAAGCGGGACTGGGTGGCAGGGGGAACTAGCCCCTCAACCCTAAATCTGCTGCTGTTGGAACATCTTGTGCTGTTACACCACAAGTCCTGTGACTGGTGATAAATGTGAGTGTGTTGGTTGTGAAAAACAATTAGTTTCATCTGGGCAATAATAATGCAATTTTATTTCATCTAATACCACTGTGTCAAGTAGGCTTGTGCTAGAAACATGTATTGGGTACCTGTAAAAGACATACTCGAATTTTGTGCGGAACTAGGGTAGTCATAGACGCTACCCGATATCTCAGAAACGAGCAGCTTGACCCCGATTTTGCTTGATTCACTTTAAGGGTGAGGAGTGGTAGCATTTATATACGTGGTGTTTATGTCGACTGATGTGCTGTATTCTGGAGTTTTAGCCACATATGTTACTATTGTCGTCTATGGGATTTGATTTGGTTTCGCGACTGCAGTTTACGGGCCATATGTCAGTTAATATGGTCTATACTCCGCTTGCCCCAAATCGATGCATTCGTTTTTATTGTGTTTATATGGAACAATTCCAACTACCTACTACCACCGGGAATACTTTATACCAACACTGCTATACACATTTACCTTTGGTAGCAATGAAGGTGATGACATATCGATAATGATACCCATGAATAAAAACAGTAGAAAACAATTCAGTAGAATACAAGTAGGATTATGCCGCAGTCACATATGCACCGATCGCCGTGCGGGGTGTGTGTGAATGTATTGTGTGTGTGTGTATGTGTGTGTGTGTGTGTGTGAATGTATTGTGTGTGTGTGTGTGTGTGTGTGTGTGTGAATGTGTGTGTGTGTGTGTGTGTGTGTGTGTGTGTGTGTGTGTGTGTGTGTGTAGGGGGTTTAACCGTACGGCGTCCTGTTGTCTGCGAGATCGGTAAAGAATCGTAGGTTTATACCAAATATCTTTGCCATAATCACATTAGATAAGATGTGTTTACGGGGACCCTAAGGACATCGTAAGAACATCGTGTGGCCTCCCTGCGATGTCTCCAGATACCGAAGGTCACCTCAAGGCCGCCGTAAGGTCACCTCAAGACCGCCACAAGGTCAGCTCAAGGCAACAAGGTGCCCCTACAATACGTCTGCGGTAGTTTTCTGATTTTAAAAATCGTATAATCTTCCAAAAATTGTAATTCCTCATTAAAAGTTTCCGATGACCCTACACTGCCCCAAAAGCCAACGATGGTCGTAGGATGTCACCGACGCCCGTAGGATATTCGTAGGTTATCGTCAAAAACTGGCATCTTACCCACTCACGATGCATTTGTGATTGAGGCATAAATAGCAATACCACCATCTCTATCACCATTCACTCTACTATTTATTTTGTTTTTATCGGTCTTCTTACTACTAGTACTACTATCATCACTACCGCTGACCCAATTTCTACTGATGCTACTGTCACTACCATTGCAGCTGCTGTTGTTGCTTCTACTACTACTACTACTACTATTACTACTTTTGCTGTTGCTTCTACTGCTGCTGCTGTTACTACTACTACTTCTACTACTACTACTACTACTACTACTACTACTACTACTACTACTACTACTACTACTACTGCTACTACTACAACGTCGTTTACCACTGCTACAATAACAACTGCTACTACTACTACGTTTACTACTACTACTACTACTACTACTACTACTACAGCTACTGCTATTTCTGCTAGTACTGCTGCTGCTGCACAAGCTGTTGCTACTACAATTACTGTCGTTGTTGCAGTTGCTGCTGCTGCTACTACACTATTCAGTAAACAGGAAAGTTAACATGTCTGCAAGCTGTGGGTCACCAGTGGTGACTCGTGTTGCATACACGGCTAATAGTAAATATTACGTTTAGAGGCCGCTAACACGTTATTGATTCGCCCATCTTGATAACCGTTTTCCCATAAAGTTGAATTAAGCTTCATTTACGGTCTTTGTGTTGTGTAAATACCGTGGCCTTATCGAAACAGACAAGTTTATTTTCAATCTAAGGCATAAAGCAAAGATCAATGATAAATGCATCCTAACCTTATTTTAGAAGATGGGAAGAGGTGAAGTGGTGTGTATGTGTGTGTGCAGGGGCAGATCCAGGAAACAATTTGCGGAGGGGGTTGGGTGGGCGTACTAACGGGAAAAGGACACATGGATCAAGTCGTGAAAAGGGCATCCCAGTGGGGAAAAGTGGAAAGAGAGGGAAAAGGGGCTTGATTATTTTTAAAGGAGTCGGGTTCCGCCTTGGATCCGCCCCCCCACCATCTCTTGCTGTGTGTGTGTATATGTGTGTGTGTGTGTGTGTGTGTGTGTGTGTGTGTGTGCGTGCGTGTGTGTCTCGAAACCATGCAGAGTAGTCTCTGAATGTTTAGCGGGTTTCCATTCTTTCTTGTCCTATATATACAATTACTGTTGTATAGACATGCACACGAACAGATCGACAAATGAAAGGATGTACCGTATTGATACATTATAAATTCACATGCTAAGGAGAGATAACATTTACTCTCCTTGGATTAGTTTTAGGTGAGTGATGTGAAGCGCGAGTAATAGCTCGCCTTAAACGACAAGAAGGAAGGAAGGAAATGTTTTATTTAACAACGCACTCAACACATTTTGTTTACGGTTATATGGCGTCGGACATACGGTTACGGGTCAGATATATATTGCGAAATGAAACCCGTTGTCGCCACTTCATTGGCTACTGTTTTCGAGTAGCAGCAAATGATATTTTATATGCACCATCCCACAGACAGGATAACACATACCACGGCCTTTGATGTACCAGTCGTGATGTTCTGGGCCTACCGACGGGGATCGATCCCAGACCGACCGCGCATCAAGCGAACGCTTTTCCACTGGGCTACATACCGCCCCTTAAACGGTAAAGTCGGCAATAGAAACCAAGAAACCAATATCGCAAATATCCAAAGTGGTTTCACCGAGACAGAAATGTTTTCCTTCTATACCCACTGCCACTCAAATGTGCCGCAAGACATAAAGCACGAAGTGTATCCGCCTATTCTTAAAACCGTAATCTAAAACATGCCCTTTGCTTGATTTTTTCCTAATCTTGTTATGCTGTTTCATGGATTTTATACCGACTTTATTTTGTCAACTGAGACTTGGCGTTTCCACCATCACATCTGGGTGCTCTTTAGATTGTAAATTTAGCCGGCATTCTCAGCGTTGAAAGCATGTACCTATATATAAAACAAAGAACGATAAAACACTGATTTCTAACACGTGCTACGCAAATGGGGGAGGATGCCAACAATGGTTTTAATCGAAACCAAAAGAATCTAAAGTAATCTTTTTTATACAAATACAGTATGTTGTACCTCTGTTGCTATGGAGATATAAATAAGTTTGCTACATACCTT
Source organism: Dracogyra subfuscus (assembly GCA_016106625.1). Lineage (NCBI taxonomy): Eukaryota > Metazoa > Mollusca > Gastropoda > Neomphalida > Peltospiridae > Dracogyra > Dracogyra subfuscus. The sequence continues at coordinate 443 of JAECMU010031577.1, read as the reverse complement.
TAACCCATTTCTTCGAATTCGTTCTACATGAATAAACCGTCTATTGTCAATCCATACATAGCTGTCAGTAAGTACATTTATAAGTACGAATATACAGAGAAGACTCGCTAAAATAGTTGTGTAGTGGTCGTTAAATGTACTTACTTCTCCCTGTAAATAATTTAATAAATATTGAAACATTATTCTATGTACATTCGTGTGCGCATTCAGGCGTCCTATATGTATATGGGACGGGACGTAGCCTTGTGTAACGTGCACGTCAGATGCGCGATCGATCCCCGTCTGTGGACCCATTGGGATATTCTTAGCTCCAGCCAGTGCTCCACAACTGGCATAACAAAGGCCACGATATGTACTGTCCTGTCTGTGTGATGCTGCATGTCACAGATTCCTTGCTGCTAATCGGAAAGAGTAGTCCATTGCTTGGCAGCAGCGGGTTCCTA
>JAECMU010031574.1:316-19810 GCA_016106625.1 Dracogyra subfuscus | reverse complement strand
ACCGTTTTTATAATGTGTTGAGTGCGTCGTTAAACAAACCAAAAAACCCACACAAAAAACATATGGTTAAGGACCACACATATTTGAAGAGGAAACCCGCTGTCGCCACTCTTATGTCGATTAACAGCATGGGGTCTTTTATTTGCCACATGCAGGATAACACAAACTATGGCCTTTGTTGAACCAGTTATGAATCATTGGTCCGTGCAAGTGGTTTATAACCTACCCATTGAGCTTTAGGGTTTGGAGTCGGTATGTGGATGAAAAATCACATGTTTCGACTGGGATCCGAACCCAGCCTGTAGACCGATGGCCTAGCCACCGAGGCCGGTTAAAAAAAGAAAGAAAAAAAAGAAGAAAGAGCCAAATATGAAACAGTAAATGAAGTGCCAGTCTTTACTATATAGACTGTTACACAGGGCTCGAACTTAACGACGGCACCGACAGCAATTGCGATATAAATTGCCATGAGTCGGGAGCATCGCCGATGCTTGCGCTACAACAGCTTGCTCTGGGTGTGCACGTAACGCCCTATGACATGACATGAGCATCACCGACGGCACGGTTGTGTCGCTGGATAAGAATCACCGCCATCGATAAGACGGCAAAATGCATGTATCTGGTGTACAGTATCTGCCAGTAATTAACATTTGTTCATCTGTAATATGTCTACATGCAACACAATAACCTTTCAATCATATTTATTTGCTGCAAAGGTAACTTTAAAAATAATTGCCATTGCCGTCAGTGAGCCGTGTCGCACAGCAATTTGGGTTTTAAGTTAAAAAACCTGTCTATGACATAAATGGTGATTTATAATAATGATCGATTATAATTGAAAATTTATCGGTTGGCCTTAATCGATGTGATGACTGATTCAAAAAATTAATTTAAAAAATCACTGTAATTGTGCCCCCAGTTTAGATGATGGAACTGATCTCCACATGTTGAAGTTTGTGTTTTGAATCCATGTGTACATATTGAAAAACCCGTATTACTAAAGGTAAAATTAGCAATCTGTGGGATCTGTCCTCGGTGCATGGTACTTATATATTAGATATAATTATAATCGACTGAATAATCAAACATTTTATTGGTTGGAAAGAAATACTTTATTTAACGACGTTCTCAACACATTTTATTTACGGTTATATGGCGTCAGACATATGGTTAAGGACCCCACAGATTTTGAGAGGAAACCCGCTGTCGCCACTTCATGGGCTACTCTTTCCGATTAGCCGCAAAGGATCTTTTATTTGCGCTTCCCACAGGCAGGATAGCACAAACCATGCCCTTTGTTGAACCAGTTATGGATCACTGGTCGGTGCAAGTGGTTTACAACTACCATTGAGTCTTGGTTTGGAGTCGGTATCTGGATTTAAAATCCCATGCCTCGACTGGGATCCGAACCCAGTACCTACCAGCCTGTAGACCGATGGCCTAACCACGACGCCACCGAGGCCGGTTTGGTACGTTGGAGAAAACCAATATAACCAATCATCGACGATAAAATGCCAACCGAATCACAACGCTACACATCGGATGCAGGGGTTGGTTTTAATGTGTGTGTGTGTGTGTGGTAGTAGTATTGGGGTATTAGCCCACTGTATATTGTTTTGTTTTCCACATTCTTGTTTACTACTGTATACATGTCTTTAGCGCATGCATGTGATGTGTACGTCGGTAGTTGCGCTATACTAATAAACACAGGTCCATGATCATGATAGCATTCACAATGTGTTGCACATGCATACACGCACGCAAACACACACGAGGACAACGGGTCGCAGGTACTGACGTGGACAGGATTTTATATGGGGGAGGGCCAACTCATAATTGGGGGTGACTCATACTGGGGTAAGGGGGCCAACCCACTGTCACTATGTATGTATACATGTATACGTGCATGTGTGCATGCATGTACGTATGTAGATATGTATGTATGTATGTATGTATGTATGTATGCGGGTATGTATGTTTGTATGTTTTTATAAAATTTAATAGGTCTTTTTTTGGGTCAAAAACGTGGCCCCGTCACCACCCCCATGCCACTAGTCGCAGGGTCTTACGATTGATTGCTCCCGTTCCTAAACACGGATTTTTACAATGTAGTACAAAAGACATTGTCAAGTATAGGGCCGAATCGGGTGGGGGTGGGTCGAAACATTCACAAGAGCTCAATAATACCATAAGTAATAAGTATGATGCCATGAACTTTAATTGCACATTTTGTTTCAATTTACAGTTAATTCCGCACATACATGTATTATCAAACCAGGACATCATGACATAATCATTTAGTTTTTCTCCACATCAGCACAAATTTGCTCCCTGGGGTGGCTGAACTTAAAAAGTTTGTTTTTGTTTAACGACATCACTAGAGCATATTGATTTATTAATAATCGGCTATTGCATGTCAAACATTTCGTAATTTGCTGCTAATCGGAAAGAGCAGCCCATGAAGTGGCGACAGCGGGTTTCCCCTCAATACCTGTGTGGTCCTTAACCATGCCTGACGCCATATAACCGTAAATAAAATGTGTTGAGTGCGTCGTTAAATAAAACATTTCTTTCTTTCCTTGATTTTGTGACAACTCATAGTGAAATGGTTTAGTCATATATGGTACAATTTCGGATCATCATGTGTGTACCGGTGTTTTCATTACCTATTTTCGATTCTAATTTTAACGTGGTGGCGCTTTAACCGTCAAGTATGGCCGCATACAAGCGCGAATCCAGGATTTTAAAATAGAGGTGGCCCTCTGACCACCACCCCCACCATCCACCCCCCACCCCCACCCAAGTTACGACCATGATGTATACTGTCCTAGCTGTATATGCATTATCAAAGATCCAGTCGTGGCGATTTGGTTGGAACGGGAATAACAAGTTGAACGAAGACGAGTAATTTTACGACCCTTCGCACCTGAGGAATTATCAAATGTTTGATATTCAATTGCCGATAATTAATAAATAAATGTGTTCTAGTGGTGTTGTTAAACAAAACAAACTTTAACTTTCTAATGGAAAATAAGTACATATTGATGATATTCATATTGCTAAAGAAGATTGACTATGCGACCCATTGTGCGCCAAGCGAAAGTTCTAACCAGTGAGCTACGTCATACTCTCATACACAATAACAATGTTGTATTGGTTTTACTGACGTGACGTGACGCCACGCACGAGCGAAGTACTAGTAGTACCGAATTCTAGGTTGTTTACTAACACTGAAACAGCGACGGGTCATACCTCGGCTCTGTCGTGGTTCCAAGCACCTTTTGCGGTAGTATGGCGGAATCTACCGAGCTTTTCCGGATGGAAAGTTCCATGAAATGTTTTGAAATAAAAATGTGCTCTGATTGTTATTTGAAATAATAAATATAATAAATCTTGTATCTGGCACATTTTATATCAGGTGAATTAGTCATGTCACCACTTTATTGATATATTTTGTTATTAATGTAAAGTTTCCGGACTTTACCGAAATAACAAAGAGGCGTATCAAAACTGAACGACTGTATGATACTTGTTTATTTCAGAGCTAAACCGTTTGTAGAGACGGACGACATAATTACCAGACTAATTTGTACAACACTTGCATCTCAAAGAGGTGCCCCCTTACGAAAACCAGATGGCTGGTTTTGAAGTATTTTCTAAAGCAAAGTAAGTAAACTGTCATACATTGCTTTTGCTGCAAATTTTGTTGAAATGTCTGCAAAAATAAAATTGACCAGTTTCCGTCTGTCGGCCATATTTCAAGGACACATGATTCTGTTTTTGTTTTCTTTCTACACTCCGGATTGACAGTGATATGCATTATGATATATATTTATTATACTTAAGCGTGCATCCATTATATTCAGTAGATACATTCTGATGCGCTTCGTACAGTATTATATTGCCAGTTGGTTGTTAATAACATTGAATTGATAATTGAGTCATTGTTTCCTATTCAGGGCTATTGACTCGGTTATTTTTGAAATCGAAAGTCGTGGCATATTTGTGTCCTGTTTCATTTTGTTAATATCATGGTGTTTTTGTGTTTTTTTGAGGGCATGGGTAGGAGTTATGGATGATTCCGTTAGGGTATTCCGGCCTAGCTCTGGGCGAGCAAAATGTTTTACCAAATTGTCCATTATTATTAAACTTAAAAAATTATAGAAAATGCTGGTTACTTTCTAAAAAATTTAAATTTTTACATGAAATTATTACGACAAATTAAAATAAAATTTGCCAACTTCTTTCAAAATTCGTAATTGGCAAATTTGGGGATTGCCAGAGCTAGCCCTGGTATTGAGTTAATGAAATCTGAAGTGTCAGATCACCGATCTCACATCACTGTGAAAACAGTGTCTTATGAGTTCTAATCCTCAAAGTGGAGGTTAATTTGTTTGTGTGTGTGTATATATACATGTATATATCAAATGTTAATTGTATGAAATTTCTGACATTCAGTTTTTGTCTCTTTCTTTTTCTTCAGAAAAATGACAAACATGACCTGCTTGTCATTGCAACATAATAAGCTGATTCTACTTCTACTTGACCATTACAATTGCATGTACTTCCAGTAGTGTTCCATCCATGGCACCTGTGAATATGGGTTTTATTTGAACATGGTTGGTGGTGCTTTGTGAATCCAGTTTAAAGACCGAGTTAGTGCACACTTTGTGAACGTTTATCACCTTGTAAGATGTCTGATTACGGAAGCGACGATGACATGCTCATCTTTCCGATCACTGACCTCAGCGGCTATGAAGGTCAGTCGGAGAGGGAGGAGAGCGAAGACGACTTCGGAGGGGGTGGCGTCAGCAGCCTAGACAAGCCTAAGGCATTCATGACCCTTCGACAGCGCCGGCTGTCAAAATCTGCCCCACCCCTGAAGCCACTGAATGTGAACAAGCGACACTGGTTGTCTGCTATAAAGAAGGCAAAGTGCCTGCAAGATCCTTGGAACAAGTTCCACATTGAAGAGCTTAACACCGAGATTTGTCTGAGGTATCGGTACAGTGCTCTCAAACAGACCTGGACCACCGACCAGTGTAAAGTGAAGATGGAAAACGTTGTAAGTTGTTTGTCTTCTTTTTTTTCTTTTTTTTAATATATATATATATATATATATATATATAAATAAGCTGTTCAGATTTTGATCCCAATAATGTAACATGTCCAATAATGTAATGGGGTCCTTTTTAATGACTAAAATTAAATGTTAAATACTTATATACGTATTTATCCTGCAATCAGTATAAATAGTGGCAAGATATGGTGACTAGGTAAAATTTTTGAGAAGGAAATACAGGTCACGTGACATAAGCTCGACTCGACACGAGTATTTCAGAGTAGAATTTCAATAAACATATTCGTTAAATCATTTGTTGAAGTGCAGTAAATACAAATAACTTTTAGTTTTGCGATAACAATACAAAACTTGTATATTTATTTATGAATTAGAGCTCAAAAACATTTGTTTTGTGACAGAATGTAGCCAGTGTCTTACAAATAATGACGTCATGTATTTTGCATGACGTCATACAGTAAAAGCCTTGCTAGGTAGACCATACTCGCTTTGCATACACAAAACAGGATTATATAATGATTTTCCGAATATTCCTGTAGGATTGCAGGATAAAAGAAATAACTGGTTACTGTTTTAAGATAACGGCTTTATCCTGCTCAGGTCGAATGGCGAATGCAGCTCGGCAGAGCCTCGCTGCATTTGCCATTCTAACCTTTGCAGGATAAAGCTGATATCTTAAAGACAGTAACCAGTTATTCCCTATGTATGTACTTTTTGTACAAGTTAGGAATGAAAATATCACTTTCTGCACATTCTGTGTGAATTTAGAGATTTCGAAGATTCTGTCACGAATGATAAAAATGAGGTTTGGGATCTGGCTTCTTTGGTATCTAAGAGTACTTTCCTGAGGTGCTTGCCTTGTCTGATTGAACCACCTCTGTGGACAGAGTCTGTGAATGGGTTAATCCCATCCTAATTTAGTGTCCCATGACTGGTTTATCAAAGGCTGTGGAGTTGCTGTCAGGTCTCTGGGAATGTGTATATTGAAGATACCTTGCATCTAATAGAATAATGTAGCAAGTTCCGTCTAATATTTTGTATTAAACATTACTTAATGTTTGACACTGAGTAGTCAATGCTGAATACATCGGTACATATGTTCTAGATAGTGGTGTCGTCAAAACAAACATAACAATGCACACACAGTAATATGTATATTTTGGGATTCCATCTCATCATCATAGATGGTTCAGACCCAAAATCTGGGATTAACAGCACAGAATCCCACAAAATTTGTAGTCGGCCCTATAACAATTGAAACCATCTGTGTACAGGCCTAGAAATATATTTTTGGTGGTACCTAAGTTACCTGTATGTTAATCAATTTGAGCCTGTCACAAAGGAAAATGTTCCAGTGACCAAATGTTGAAATACTGTTACTATTGTCCTTTTTTAATCATGTTCTATTACATGTCACTTTAAAAATCCTTCTGTACTACGGAAATATAGGATGTTCAACTAGTTTTGTATAAATTACACCACAACACGCATTATAAAAGGTGTACAAGTCCGGGGTTTAGAACGTCGCCATACGTGTCTGCTGCTAACCTAATTTTCTGCGAGGAATGACTGCTAAAATCCATACGGTATTACAAAATGGCGAACATTGTTCTAACTGGCTAGTAAGCATTTGACAATATGCATTAATGACGACAACTCGCGAGTGAATTAAAAGTACAGTTATGCTTGTATTTGAACTTAGAACTTGAATGTATACGATTGAAACCAGACAATGCAGCTTTAATGTACATGAACATTTGTAATTGTTCAAGCCACATGTGGCTATGCATATTATTTTGAATTATATTACAATGGCAGCAAACTTTTAACATTTTCATTAACCTTTTTGTGGTGTGCATACACATGCATAAAGTAACATGTTTTGATCATAACAATCTACAACCAAGTTGTGAGGCATCCTGACCTCTCCATGACCTTGAAATGATTGTTGGGAAGGCAGATTGTTATCAGACTTCTATATATATATATATAATATATATAGAACATAGCCACTTAGTTAAAAATTGGTTGGTGCTTGGTCACCCATTGTGTATATTAGACAACCGATATTTTGTTCGTGTGGTTTTAGTGTTTACACGAACAATTTGTTTTCCAGTAGTGCACATACAAACAAAAATGTTAATGGGCCACGGTTATAAAACGATAAAGTAATATCATAAATATGAACGATTTTTGTATGTGTGCATGTAGCTAAATGATCAAAGGGAACGTGCAACTATGTTACTAAACATTTTGGAGACTTCTAAAGACTGCGCCGATTTTGTATTAACCGATGCAGACTTTGTATCACATGCAATTTTGATTTCAAACGAATGCATTATATATTTCTGACACAGGCAAAATAGGCTGATTTTCTCCCCCAAAACTTTCTGTTTTTTTCTTTCTGTTTTTTGACGAACGATTACAGCTTTTGCACGAACGATCTGTCGTTTATGTTGATATTGGTTTTGCATAACCGACAAACGAACGACAAGATCGTTCGTGCCAAATTTTATGCCCTGTAAAACTCGCTAAAAAAGAAAACTGCCAAGTATATTTAGTTACATTGTAACCATGCATTGAATTTAATGGATTATTATTAAAATGTTTTAACTATTACTCCGGAATCCAAAAAAGTATTTAGTAATAGTAATATGGATATTTGACATTCCATCCCATAAGTTTATTTAAGTTATCCCAGTGGTATGTACTGTCTTGGCTATGGGAAGGTGCACATAGACATGAAAGATCCCATGTTGCTTTTTGACAGAAGTATCCTTACTAGATCAAGTAATAATATGACCATGTTTGTAACCAAATAGCTTTAGAAATATTCCTTTTATCCATTTTTGTTATTTACAATGTTGAACAATACTGTCGTAAAATATATATTTATATCTTTATGGATTTTCCTGTTGTGTACCGTGTTACATAGTTTAATTAAAAGGAAAATATTATTTTTCTTGACAGAGCATTACAGTGGATCAATATGAAATGGAAAAGCTGATAATATGATTTTCATAGGATTTGTCCTCATTAGTGAATGGGTTTTCTTTATTTTTATTTTATTATTTTATATATGCTCGATGCATTATAAACACACTTGTAATAAGAAGATTGCTATTTGATTTTCCATATATGATTCAAAGGTTCTCAAATAAAACATCTGAACAAAATCAGTAGATGATGGCATTACTTAAGCACAATTATGTGCTGTGATTTAAGACTAACAATAATGTTATAAATTAATACAGTATGCATTAATAAAATGAGATGGTAAACAAACTTAATACAGTTTGTAATATTTGTAGGAAGGGGAATAAATGTTTAACGAAACACCACAAAAATACAGGGATTGGTGGGGGTGAGATACAGTACTAGCTCTGGTATTCGCCAATTGTGAATTTTAAGAACAATTTCAAATTTTATTATTAATTTTGAAAAACAAATTCATGTAATAATTGACATTTTAAAGAAAATATCTGTCGATTCCTGCAATTTTTGAAGTTAAATATTTGGCAAAATATATTTTGCTCACCCAGAACTGACCTTGAGATACACTCAGTTTGATGGGTCACAAAATCAATTACCCTCTCTGAACTAAGATTTTTTTTCTCCATATTATGTTACCAACCAATGCTTTACAACTGGTTCATCAAAGCCGATAATATATGTCTTGTCTGGGTCCCCATCCTAACCAATGCCCTACAATTGGTTCATCGGTTATCTAACCAACAACTACTATTTAACCTTTTAGAATTGTGTAGCAATCTCTGAAAGATGCATTGTTAACCATGACACGACACTGAACAAAGTGTTCCCTGGTGTATTAGCGGCAGGTTTCTCTCTCGGTCTCTTTCTCTCCACAAAATTCTGAAATATCCTGTTTGACTCCAAATACCTGTAGATAGCTGTGGTTTAAAAATGTGCTGAGGTGTACAGGGCTTTAGATGTCACTAATTTGGGCACCACGGGGACTTTTGTCTTTTCTTTCTGATAACAGGAAGGTTGTTTTAGTTAAGTACTGTCATTAACAGCTGCTGTAGTGTTGTTAATTTTCAGAAATGTATTTCAAGTTATTTTAAATTTAATGTTATTAAACTTAATATCAGTAGTTATGAGATGAAATATTTTGAGGTCAACATGTTTATACTAAATTTGGACATGATTATTTTGGGCACAACTTTTATCCCATCGACTTTGATACAATCTAAAGACCTGGGTATGTTATATGAACACTTCTACAGGCATGGTTTCCATCAGAGATTTATTCTACATGATACACCTTGATGGGTCGCAAAGCCCAGCCACGCTCCACTTGTGCCGATGTTATTGTCATTTAAAAAATCATTTCAACAATATGATAATGTATGCTGATGGAAAGAAAGGATCACAAAGATAGCAACAAGAAAAAATTAAGTTGCATCAACAATCACTTCATATTGTCAGAAGTTGACAGGCAGCACATTCAACACTACAGACATTCAGTCCCACATTATAACTTGGTATGAAATACAGACATTACTATGCTAGTTGTGAATTAAATTTGGTCTACAATTTGAGGTGTTCCCTTATTTCTTTCCATCAGTATACATATGAAGTTCAATAAATACTCTTAATATAACTCTTAATTTGTGTCTTTGTAATGAATTTTTCAAACTACTTTTTAACTTTAAAAAATTAATACCTGAAAATTTTACGGTACCCATTTTTACCAATTTTTACCACTTTGGGCGAGGTGTAGCCCAGTGGTAAAGCGCTTGCTTGATGTGCAGTCCGTTTGGGATCGATCATCGTCAATGGTCCCATTGCACTACTTCTCACTCCAGGCAGTGCACCACAACTGGTACATCAAAGGCCGTAGTAAATGCTATCCTGTTTATTAGTGTTTTCCCTAGCTTGTTTTAGCATGGCGCAGCACCATGCCTCAGTAGTCTAGCACCATGCTGCCCTGAGATTAAACAAGCCTGTTTTACAAATTAATTCTAAAATTGCCTTTATAAAACACCCCAAAAGGTATTATTAACTAATAAAATATGCCTTTTATATCTTTTGCCATTCATTTATTAAAGCAAGCACATAAATTACATTAATTTTTATTTCAGTTAATTTTTGTGTATTTTTAATGAAAAAAAAAGTGCCCTGAAAATGATGAAAGTGCCCTAAAAGTGTTTGGTCTACCATGCCTTGCCAAATTTCTAGGGAAATCACTATCTATGGTATGGTGCATGTAAAAGATTCCTTGAGCACTGCTAATAAAAAAAAAAGTAGCCCAAGAAGTAACAGCAGGTTTCCTCCCTCAGTATCTGTGTGGTCTATAACCATATGTCCGACACTATACAACCATAAATAAAATGTGTTGAGTAATCATTAAAAAAACTAATTTTACTCTGTAAAAATCCCTGACAGGTCTTCCTTTTCTTTGTACATGTTGTTATAGAAGTTATTAATAATAGATATACACACAGTCAAGTGGGAAACATGTACAGGTATTTTCTACCCAATTTAAGCCTGTCATTTTAATTGTGTTTATTGAAGGTGTGTAATAATCTATATACATACAATGTACATAGTAAAATATTTGTATTATTTTTTTTTATATGTGTTTTTTTACAGCCATTTACACGAGGAGCTATGCGACAGTGTTACAGGATGTAAGTATCTGTCTTTTTGTTTGTATTGATTGTTTGTCATGCTTCGTTAGTATTGACATACAGCAGGTCTTTGAGAATTGAACATTTGCATTAAGTATTTATAGCTTACGCAATACAAATTCAGGTAACTCATTTTTATTTTATGTAACCCAATATGATCATATAAATGGTGACCTGACTTAATACTCAAACAATAAATGGATTATGCAAAACTCTATTTGTGTGAGTGATGCGAAAAGGGAACAATCGTTATCAAATTGTTTAGAGGCCTGTAAAGATGCCATAGATGTCTGGATGTGGATTCTGTATAGTTAAAAAAACTTCAAAAAATAAAAAGCTATCACACAACTGTCCCAGCTTACATTATATGAAAGGCTGTGATATGTGATGTCCTGTCTGTGAAAGAAAACATCCTATAAAAGATCTCTCGCTTTGAAGGGTAAAGTATAGTGGGTTTCCTCTAATCGAAAAGAGTAGCCCATGAAGTGCTAACAACAGGTTTCCTTCCTCAATATCTGTGTAGTCCTTAGTCTGAAGTCATATAACTAAATAAAATGTGTTGAGTGCATCGTTAAATAAAACAAAAAATCCTTCCTTCTTTTCCTCTAAAGACTATGTGTCAGAATGACCAAATGTTTAAAATCAGATCCAGTAGTTGATGATTGATTAATCAGTGTGCTCTAGTGGTGTCATCAAACAAAATAAACTATAACTTTATGTGAAATGAGGATCCTGTTATATTATATCAGGTCTGATAGTACTAGGAAGTGAGAACACCAATGAAAAAAACCCTCCTAAATCATCCGACATGTAAATCTATACAGAGACATCCACGTGGGCAGTGTATCCCTGGCTAGGTGATTGACCTCTGGGTCACTCTTTGTTTATCTCGGACAGTTGAACCAGAACTGGAAAAACTTGAGAACCTGCACGTTTGTGCTTCACTGCTTACGCTGGGTTGTAACTAGCTTTCTCACTCGGCTGACCCACACGAAGCTTGACCGATTTCCTTTGCATGTCAATCAGCCTGTAAACGTGTGCCTATCTGTTGTGGGTTTCTATCTGTTGTGGGTTTCTATCAGGTGTATTATCACTGTGTATTGTTCCTAGCCCCAGTGTGCTTCTTCGATTTAATAGAGGGCTTAGTCATGTGTTTATCTGGGTTATGCTTATGGTGTATATATTTAGATATATAGTATTTGTGGTATTGATTACTTGTGTGTGTGTATATCAAGTTATTGTACGGTGTGGTCAAGACAGCTGTATGTGAGTGTGTATTTGTGAGTGTGTGTATGAACATGTGTCTGATTGTTTTGTTGTTTTCGTAGAATTAAATTATAAGTTATAATTCGGTCACAGAGGTTAAAGTATACACATATGTGTATTGAATATTGAACAGTCTTTAATAAAACAACAACAACAACATTGTATTGATTTTAATAATAAAGGAAATAGATTGGAAAGTAGACCTATGCAATTTCCTTTCCACATGGTGTCATGACTAGTGTAAAACTAAGGACAAATTGTTTCTATTTAACAAATACCTATTTTTCTCAAATTGCGATATTGTTTTTTGTTCTGTTTTTTAAATATAAAAATGCTTGTCACAAATAGGCTAGAGGTGGTCTTTAATAATGTACTCAACTGAGCCGTTAAAAACTTACTCTGGGTGGGGAGTTGGTACCAGCACTCGGATGTTAACCCAGTACTAGGGTTCGTTGTTAGTAATCAGTTGAAATTACATCATCAGTTATCGGGTAGCACCAACCGATTAACTTGCAGTTATGTAATTGGCTAGACATACATGGCCTTAAGAAGGATTTTTATTATTAGGAACATGCACTTTGTGTTGTGTCCACTAAAATAGCTAATTTTACTTTTAACTCTGTGTTAGTTTCCTTTATATATACATAAAACACTTCCTTCCCCAAAACCCTAGCATATTTAAATCCATTCCATCAACTAAACTTTATGAACAATTACAGTTAAGATTTATGAACATTTTATAATCAGTTGTCATATCGGTTAGTTTCCAACTGATTCATTTACAATTAAACATTTTGATTAGTGGAACACCACTACCCAGTACCTACCAGCCTAATTGCTGATACATTGTGTATATCTTAAACACAACAACTGAACAAGGACTATAAATATGTACCTAGATCGGTCAATACAGGCCCTGGACAGAGGGATCTGGCCGAGGCCGGTCTCTGTGTCCAGGATAGGCATGCACTACAACAGCTTGCTCTGAACATGCACGTAAAAACCTACAGACCAGACCAGTCAATACAGCTATTGCTAGATATACTAGTACACATGTATGGTAATGGATGTGTTGATCCAGCAGTTTTATTTTAGTCATATTCATTATTCACTACTTCGCTTGATTGATTACCGTAGGTGTGGTTGATTAACACGCTGGAGTCTGATAAGCCTCTCTGTGAAGTTTTGTTTGTGTGATCAGAACAATCGCACATCATTAACAACAAGGCATGTATTGTCGGTCGAGTTACGGTCGCAGCAAATGTAACATCTGTACAATGTACATGTATATAAAACTTTATATTTACGTTTGATATGATTAAAATAACACATACACAGTAAAGTACACTTGCAACAAACTACTGCATACAACGAACTGGTCACAAAGTCCTGTTTTTTCACTCTATATATTATTATTAAATTTTAATGTGTTATATAATGAACCAAACATAAAAGAAATGCTACTTAGATTGTATTATGCATTTAGTTATTTTATTGTTGACAATATAAATTGTGTTAAAAATACATGTATGCTTTATATAAGGTGTTTTAAATGAGAAAAATTCAATATGGCTGACTTTTTTAAATGAAATCGGACAACTTCAAATGTGTACAACAAACTACTGCTATAACAAATGAGTTATCATGGTCCTTCCAGTTAGTTATAAGAGTACTTTATTGCATGTGTTTTTGTCGTTCAAATAATAAGACACAACTGAATAATCATCTGTATAACATACATGTATTACAGAACTTTATATTTGTTTGATATGAGCAAAATAGTTAAATGATCATATAAAAATAATACTTGAGTGTTTTAGTTAAAACAATGTACACTATTTAGGAACAGACCACGTGCCTGAAAGTAACAAAAATCCTATGTCTGACTCTTAAAGGTTAACTTTATGGTAATGTAAGCTGTACACTAAATCTCTTTCACTGGACACTTTTTGTATTCTAAGTAATGAGTAACAGATGTTATTCCTACTTCACTTCGAGTGACTAAGCATTGCAAACTTTGTCCCAAAACAAGGATACTTTATACCTGACGTCATTTTAAATTAATGTTTTCTGTTTTCGGTATGTACACTATATTATACACAACTCAAACAAATTATGTCACCATTCAACAAAAATTATACAAACTTTGTCACTATTCAAGAGTATTAACTCTTGATTTTTTTTTCCTTTGAGCTAAAAGGTAATTTTAATGCAGAATTAAAAAAAAGAATTAATTGAAATGATATTTATTGGAAATGAAAACCCATGTCATCTCTTGATTTTTCACTACAATTGGCAAAACACTTTTTTTTATCGTTTTAAGTTTCCTTTATTATAAAGTTAACTTTTAACTTTTGCAGCTGACACATCACATGGTCTACATTTTAGTTATGTCTGATAGTAGCACATTTTTGTTTTACAAAGCATCTGTACTTTTGAAATGACAGGGGACGAGACATAGCCCATTGGTAAAATGTTTGCTTGGTGTGCGGTTGTTCTAGGATCGATCCCAGTCGGTGGACCTATTAGGCTATTTCTTGTTCAAGCCAGTGCTCCACAAGTCTGTGGTATGTACTATCTTGTCTGTGGGATGGTGCATATAAAATATCCCTTGCTATTAATAAAAAAAGTAGCTCATGAAGTGGTGACAGCGTGTTTCCTCTCTCAATATCTGTGTGGTTCTTGACCATATATCTGACGCCATATAACCATAAATAAAATGTGTTGAGTGTGTTAAATAAAACATTTCCTTCCTTCCTTTTAAAATGACACTGAATAATAAAATATAATACTAATTTAAACCTATTCCATTTTATTCAAGATTGATGGTAAAAATGACTTAAATCAGTGTTAATAATGCTGACAGGTGGCAGAATGTATTTTTCTCATTATGTGTTACGTGTCTCCAGGCAACTTTATAGTAGGGGAGTTGTTTATTTCCACAGTATTTGTTTTTTTTCTATGTTGTTACATCAAGGCTCTTTCTTGGTAGCTCCCCCTAGATTGGTCTCAAACTCATTACATCTGCAGTGTCCTTGGGCACACTGTTTGTTTATCCAGAATTGTACACTGGAGTAAGACATACTATACAATAGATTAATATCATGATTTTTTGTTGTTAAAATGCACTTTAGTTTATGTTTGCAATTTATTACCTTTTTTTTTTTATATGGTCTCATTTGAAATTAAATGTACACAAGATTATTATTTTTGTTTTTATCTTTAAGTTAGTTAAAATGTAGACAGTATAATCCATATCCGTAAAATGGCACACATAGTAAGATGGTCACAATTGCTTGAGGTGCACTAGGTCATAACATTGATTGATGGGGCCAACTGATAATCAGTCGAAACATCTTCAGGTCATAACGTCCTTGGTTTAAAATGTACTAATGCATCTTCCTGTCCCCAACTCACGTTCGTTCTTCTGTAGGTTTACCTTGCTGATTCCGTTTACGGCCCGGGGATGTTTTCATCCTTTGAAAGTGGGGACGTTATGACCTGAGGATATATGACTGGTAATGGGTGCACTGTCAATTTGTTTATTGCATTTTGAAGGCAGTGGTGCATGTGTATTTTACACCATGACATTGGGGAAATGGGGGCTCAACAAAGACAACCTGCTGCTAATGAGGTCTTGGTTGCATGGTAGGGGAAGATTGTGTACAGAGTCGGCCTGTTTGAATTTCATTGGGATTAGCATAAGAACGTGCAGCTTGTATGTTTGTCCTTGTTGGGTGCAGGTTGTTAGTTCTTATGTGTTCAGTTGGCAGGATTTAGCTCAGTTGATAGAGCGCTTATCTGGGGTGCTTGGATCAAAGTTAGTTGTTTCTCTGGCACCAGCAAGTATCCACAACTGGTTTATCAAATGCCGTGGTATGTGCTGTCCAGTCTGTGGAAAAGATCCCTTGCTAAAGCAATTTTTTTAAACATTTCCTCAGGAAAGAGGGGCGTAGCCCAGTGGTACAGCACTTGCTCGATGCGCGATCGGTTGTGGATCGATCTCCATCATTGGGCCCATTGGGCTATTTCTCATTCTAGCACCATGACTGGTATATCAAAGGCTGTGGTATGTGCTACCCTGTCTGTGGGATGGTGCACATAAAGGATCCCTTGCTGCTTATCAAAAAGAGTAGCCTATGAAGTGGCGACAGCATCTTTCCTCTCTCAATATCTGTAGTCCTTAACCATTTTTCCATATAACCATAAATAAAATGTGTTGAGTGCTTCATTAAATAAAACATTTCCTTCCTTTCTCTGAAGACTGTATGTTAGAATTTCCAAATACATGTATTTAACATCCAATAGCCGATGATTAATAAATCAGTGATGTTAAACAAAACAAACATTAACTTTATTAATTCTAACTATATATTATGTTGATTAAAATAGTTTATTTACATACATGTCTGTATAAAAAATAATTTTCAAAATATATCCACCACACAAATAATAATTTTTTCCCCCATCCTTTTTGGAAACCTAAAGTTCATTATCGTAGGCGTGTTGGCAAATGCAGAACTATACAATAATAATTTTAGTTTTTGGATATTGTATACATAAACACACCTGTGGCTTTAAGGAGTGTCAGGTACAGTTGCCCATCTGTTGCCACGTGATATTCAGTTTGATGACTGTAAAACGTACGTTAGAACCAGGATGTTCAATATGTTTATGAGCCTCTTTATTCAAAGTAGGCTACTATACGCTCACCACATTCGACACCCACAGAAAACGATTGCATTAGTCTGTAATGAAGGAAGTACATTTTATGTAAGCCAGTAGTCGACTCAAATATGATAGCTTACAATTGTTGGCCTATTTGTGACAAGATATTTTATATTAAAAAAATTAAAATAATAAATCATCTATAGCAATTAGAGAAAATCAGATTTTTTTCATTTGTTATAAGAACAAACAGAACTGTCTGTCACGGCTTTAAACTCAATGTTATCGCTAGAATTCCAAGAGTATTGTGTTTTATGTACTATTATGAAGTGTTAATAATTGTTAGTGCAGACACATTGACATTTTGTTATCATTATTTTATCATAAAGTACATCTTGGGCTATCATATAAAAAAGATTTGTTGACGGGACCCAGCAAAATGTTAACGATCAGTCATCTGGTATATTAATCAGGTATATAAATATAAAAATAAATATATGGTGTTTGTTTTGGATTTCTTAAATTTTTTTCAGGTTTTTTATTTTATTATTGTACTGAGAAAAGGGTAATAGTTTGAAAAAGAAATTAATTAATGTCTAATGCCCTAGAACAAAAAAAACTATATCCTGCCACTCCAACCTGCCCCCCCCCACCCCCCTCTAAAAAAAATAAAAAAATAGAAACTTAAAATTAAATGAATAATCCCCAAACAAAAACATCCATTGGGTGTAGGGGAAAAAAAGCATGTTATAAATCGATGAATTGGTGTATGGAAAACTAATCAAAAGAGTAAGAGTAATTGTTTTAAGACTGACTGATTACAGAAAAGAATATGAGTATTGGCAGTGTTTGAGAGTATTTTTCGTGCTGAGGTACCATTGAGCATTCATTCATTCATCGTTTGAGAAAGTTACTAGCTCTCAAGGAAGCTATGGCTAGTGCCCTATACATTATAACCACCGGCCTCGGTGGGATAGTGGATAAGCCATCGGACTACAGGCTGGTAGGTACAGAGTTCGCAGTCCGGTACCGGCTCCAACCCATAGCAAGTTCTTACGGGCTCAGTGGGTAGGTATAAGGCCGCTACACCCTCTTTTCTTTCACTAACCACTAACAACTAACCCACTGTCCTGGACAGATAGCCCAGATAGCTGAGGTGTGTGATCAGGACAGCGTGCTTGAACCGTAATTGGATATAAGCATGAAAATAAGTTGAAATGAAATGAAATATATTATATAGTCTTATACAGCTGATGATTACCACTAGTTCAGACCAAACATTCACTACCTGGAACCGAGGGCTAGTGGGTGTGTCTGACCCTGGTATTGGTCTCACCTGGGCCCTGTTCCACGAAGCTATCTTAGCACTGAGATCACCTTGAAGTGCGTAACTACTTTATACACCTAAGGTGATCTTAGTGCTAAGATCAGTTTGTAGAATTGGCCCCAGGTTGTTGATATGAGATAATTATGAACTGGGACATTGAGTTCATCGACACTCCTGATTGTTGGACAAGCTGGTCTAGTTGTTTATCTATCAGTAGTGTATATTTTGACAAGTGCAGCTGTTAATATAGGGCTACATAAGTATGTGCATATATCATTGATTATAGTCTCATAAATTTACCGCACATTTGGTATATAATAACAGTGGGAAAGCTGTCAACAGCATGGGTTGTTAGACATTTGTTTATAGTATGAGCAATAGAGTATTTTGGTGTTCAAGGTCTGTTGTTGTTAAAATCACATTGATTATAAGTTGTAACTGACTGGTCATTCTGCCAGTGGGCTAGTTGTATGCCTGAACTGAATTTTTATTTAATTTGAAAAATATGCCTGAAACTGAAAGGAAACTTACAGTACATTATTTTAATTTTAATTTTTGGGGGTTAATGCATGTATAATTTATAAATACAGTGTATCAATCTTAAATAAAGAATATTTTTTTGTGAAAATAGAAAATAAAGGGGATGACTTTGAGCCCTGGTGAGGCCACAGAAACCTCTAGTATGTATACCATGTAGTTACATATCTATCACATTGAGCATTTATTGGTTGGGGATACCTGTGAGTAAGGTAAGATGTAGCCCAGTAGTAAAAGGCTCACGTGATAAGTGATCAGTCTAAGATCATGCTCCATTGCTGGGGTAACAAAAGCTGTGGTATGTACTAGCGTGTCTGTGAGATGGTGCATATAAAAGAGTACTTTCTGCTAATGGAAAAGAGTAACCCATGGAGAGGCTGCATGTTTCCTCTCTCATTAATCTGTATGGTCCTTATGTTCCACATGTCTCCATGTAACCAAAATAAAATGTGTTCAGAGTAATGAAACATTTATTTTCCATCCTTCCTTGAGCCCTCATATTTTTACAGTGTATACAAATATTTAGTGATTAATTGAGATACTACATTGTAAACACTCAGTAGTTTAAAAAAAAAAGAATTAAAAAAAGCAGTACTGATGCAAATTAATCTTCCACATTCTAAAACATAAAAAGTTTGTGAATGATCACTAATCATATTATGTCTTGATCACAGGAAAAAGTTGTCATCTTTTACTGGATCTGGAAACTGGAAACACGCGGGCAATTACGTAGCCAAGTCGTACATTGAGGATGTTGACCGGGAGGTGTATTTTGAGGATGTCAAGTTACAGATGGATGCCAAACTCTGGGGAGAGGAGTACAACAGACACAACCCACCAAAAAAGGTAACAGTGAGCATAACCCACTCAATACAGTTATAGTGAGCATAACCCACTCAATACAGTTATAGTGAGCATAACCCACTCAATACAGTTATAGTGAGCATAACCCACTCAATACA
>JAECMU010031570.1:5725-27286 GCA_016106625.1 Dracogyra subfuscus | reverse complement strand
CACTAGGATGATCAGAAACACACTCTCAGACAGATATTTTATGTAGAAAAATATGATTAATATGCAACTTAGTCATAAAAACATCTCATTAGTTTTAAATGGCAACAATTTGAACTAACTCAGGAAATGTTTCTGTATTTACCTGATATCCTCCCCAAACTAAAAGTTTATTTCCAACACAAGCGGCAACGTGACCACTTCTTGGAGGAATTTCTTCATCCATTGGGATTACACCTTGGACATCCGAGTTAGCTATGTAGGCTGTAACAACAGAGTAACTGTTTCTGGTGAACATAACACAAATCGATCTGCAGCAATGATCAATTTTGATTGTACATACAATCAGTTAGAATCATACAAAGTTATAAAGTATGTTAATTGTTAAGAAAGATCCTACAAATTGCTAATTTACCTTTAATAACTGTTCAGTATTTATTTTCTGTATATACAGATAAAATCAAACACAAGCCCCATCATCTAAACTATCATCTATATAGGATCCAAACAATTTCAGCTAACATTTTCTGCAACTATTAATTTAGGATTTTATAACTGACCATCACATCAGAAGCTCCCAACCAATAAAAAATGTTTATATTATAATCAATCACTGAAACTCAATATCATTGACACAAATGTCATGCTGTTTACTTAATATTTAAATAACAAAATGAAACACCAATAGAAATATATAGATATTTTAATTGTTTTGTTCAATAAAAATGGAACTTCAGTATACCTGTCATAAAATATGGTAAAAGATTTAAATTCCTGGAAACAATGTCATTTATTTAATACATAATCATTCATCTATCAAGTAGTTATAAGGGTTGACTGATTCCCAACATTTAAATATTAACAATAATTTTTATTTAAAAAAAAAAATGTTTAATGTAGGCTACATATGTTGTTCTAATCTGAACATATTAAACTATCATATTTTAAAAGAATGACAACTGGAAACTTTTCATCTCATCAAGTGATTTATTAACAAAAATGGTAACAAAATATTTGTCTTTGCTATTTGTAAAATATAAAGTAAAACGTATATTTATTTATTTAATCTAAAGTTCTGAAAGACTACTGTACCTTGCATTATTGAGTAAACATCTCTTGCTGGTTTAATTCTAAAATCACTATGACCATGCTAAATTAAATAGAAGCCTAACCTTTTAGATTCTTTTTTTTTTTTTTTTTTTTTTTTTGTATTCAGTCTCTGTCACTTTAAGTTTAACGCGTGTAATTAATCAACTGTAGTTAACAACAATAAAAACAAAAGGGACCAGTACACAATGTATTTATATTGTAAAGTGTGATATCATGTTAAATTGGTATTCTGCATTTTACTATGTCACTGTGCTGCGCGTGTCACTGTCAAAAAAAAAACGTGCTGTAATTGTAAACAATCGAAAGAAAAACAAACAAGTAGGTCTAGTGGTCACTGGCAACAACGCAGTCAGCTGATCATGCTTTCACTAAAATAGCTGTCATCACATACATACATGTATGCTGTCAGAACTTAACTACAAGTAAAACTACAATCAACAAACACAATTGTAAGAAACCCACAATAAAAGTTACATCCCTTACACCATCAACTAAAAAGAATAGAGTTACTTCCCATCACCTGTCTTTACATAAATGTCAACATGAATGTTTTAGGAAAACGTTTACATTCGTGTGTATTTCGAGAAATCAGTTATCAAATTAATTGTCAAAATAAGAGTAAAGCGACTAACTATCGAATAGCTGGTGTCACTAATCATGCCACCGACAAACAAAATTCTAACAATGCCAAGAAAGAGGTAGGCTAATGGTCTCACAAAACAGAAACGTCTACCATTTCCAAAGCTAAGAAGCTTTAACTCATAATTAGCGGTCACCTTAGATACATTATGTCGTAGAATTGATACAACCCTTATCTTCCAACAGGAACCATTTGTCAGATTTGATGTTTATTTCAGATCAGGTTTAGAACTATAAATTTGAATGATTTGGTATGTGCTGTCCTGTGGGGATATTTATGTAGTCCACATGAATCTGAATCATTTTGCCCTTATTCCTATTCAACCCCGAGTTGTTTGGCCCTTATTCCCGTTCGCCCTGAGTTATTTCGCCCTTATTATGAGTCGTTTCGCCCTTATTATGAGTTGTTTCGCCCCTATCGTTACATTTTGTCCAGACAGAAATCTTGAAAAAACAATTACAATGACACGGATTCCACATACTAGATGATAACCATGTCACCTGTATCGACTTCGCTGAGATCGCATAGGGCAAAAAGCATATAACTTTGTGCCGGCTGCCATTTTTGACTTTTTATGGAACGTAATAACATGTTATGATATAAAAGAAAATGTTATGACGTCATATTATTTTATTATTATTAATATTATTTGTTTGTTTAAAGATACCACTAGAGATCATTGATTTTATGTTAATACTTTAGAGTCTTTCACCCCTCTTGAAGAGTATTCCATAAAAAGCAGAAAACTGCATGTATTTTGCTGTAAACTGGCTGTAACAAGAACAGACATCGATATGTTACGGTCAGTTGAGGACTATATTTTAAAACATTTTAATAACAAAATACATATAAATGGTGTTTATGGTTGATAAAGGGTTACAAATTGCAGCCCTCGAAATTCGCAGCGGCATTCGGCAATGCCGTCGCAAATCTGTGAGTGGTGAAAAGTCTGTAGGCATTTCTCTCTGAACTCTGTCCAATTAGAGATCCCCCCCCCCCCAAACAAAAACAAAAACACCATAAATGTATTGTGTGTACCTGTTTCCTCAATTAATATAAATTGGTTTATTTCAATATAGAAGCTTACGAAAGTATTGTTGAGATGTTATATTTTAGCATATTATTACAGCAGTGCATCATATGTGAAGAATTTTGACAGCATTAATCTTTTCTTTGAAATTGCTGCCATGGTGCCGTTGCAAACATTATTTGCGACGACACAAAACTGCCGTAGCAAACTTGTCTGAATTTCAAGGGCTGAAATTGATAACCTATATCTGATTTGTAACTAGAGTCACGTAAAGAAATTTATTCATCATTCACAATCAACATATAGGTATTCCCTACATAAACATGAGGGCGAAACGACCCGGTATGGGGGCGAAACGACATGGAATGAAACGACACAGGGCGATCGGGAATAGGGGCAAAACGACCTAATACCAGTCCACATGTGAGATATCCACAGATTCTACCTAAATATTTGTAACTTTAGTAAAGACTGAACCATATTGTTAATAACTACAAATATTTATCTGCCTTACATTACCAATCAATTTTATCCACCTTCAGACAGAAATTGTGAAGAAAAACATTACAATGATACAAATTCCACGTATTAGATGATAAACATGTTACCTATCTTGACTTTGCTAAGATCTCCTATGACAAAGTGCATGCTTTTTTATGGAATACTCTTCAAGAAGGGCGGAAGCCTCCAAAGTATGTGACGTAATTAATATGATGTTATCCCGATTGCTTTAACATCATAAGTTGTTACAATAATGTTAAATTATGTCACATCCTTTCACCCCTCTTGTAGAGTATTTCATAAAAAGGCAAAATGGCAGCATGCAAAAAATTATATGCTTTTTGTTTTGTTTTGAGATATTTTGATAAAAAAAAAATCAAAAGGATTACACTACAGGTAGAGCCTATATAAGTGCTCTCCTAAACAAGATGGACATCAGGCAATATTCATAATGATATATATATATAACATAATAATTGTCCAATGGCATAAAATATTTAACATCATTAATATTTTTTAATATATAGTAATAAAAGGTAGCTAGAGAGTCGATAAAATAGAAATGCTTTTTGCCCTATGCAATCTCAGCGAAGTCGATATAGGTGATATAGTTATCATCTGGTGTATGGAATATGTGTCATTTTGCCCGAATATCTCTTGAATTTTTGCCCAAATTTGAGGATTTGCTCCAGCACTAGGGGGGATAGTTACGCCCCCCCCCCATCTTGTATGCTTATGATTTGGTTAATGAACGTTCAAAGCTTACAAATACTTAAGTGAGAAGCATGATTCAGCTCTTCTAAAAAAACTAAATAATCCTGTTCATTATTGAAAGAGAATATTCTGAAATCACGGTGTAACAGTATACATACCCAGACTCTTTTAACAGTGACTCACACAGAATGCAAGCATACCTAGTTAATAATATTTGTAATTAATATTCTACCTCTCATCCTGTTCTGATGGCAGATGTTGCCATGTCTGTTGACAATAAAGCTATATCATATGATATATTTACTTCATTTGGGTATTTATAAAATTGACCTATGATTGATATTTACCTTCAGTGATATATCTGCCATTTTGGTTATTATATTCTGCATTTTTAAAATTTATTCTAATTTTTTTCAATATCTTTAGGGTCTACAGATACATCTTTTTCTTTGTTATAATCTATTAAAATGGTTCATTTTTTGTTTGTATTTGTTTTTGGGGTTTTGGCATCTTCAAATTATTTTAAATGTTTTTTTATATATAGTATAAAAAAATAAAATAAAATAATGCTGCATTATAGATTTGTTTAATGAATATTATAAAAGGTTATGTTTTTAATTTCTATAATTTGGTTTATCTTGATAACTATAGGTCAGTTATTATTATTATTATTTTAATCTTTAAAATGACTACTCAGTATTGTTATCCTGTTTCATTTTACATTTTGTTTTCAAAATCTTGGATATTTCTAGTCAATTAAAAATTGATTAGCAACTACTATTTAATGTTTTAAAATTGTATCTCTGCTACACAATTTGTGTGGTGATTCACAACATGATACTGGACAAAAGGTTCCATTAATATTACTGTAAGTCTTTAGCTTATGCAGAAGTAATTTTTTCCTTTGTAGAAGAAAATCCACATCAAAGCAGAAACACCTAAAGATGTGAAATGTGACTGGGTTGGTCCCGCAGATTTTTCCTCCAACATTCGTCCAGTCAAACTTCACATACCAGCTGATGAGTCTCAGCTTGAAAGAAATTACAGGCTAAAAAGGGAAGAAATTGTCAAGTGGAACCATGATTTCTGGACACAAAATAATGCTAATTTTATAAAGGTATCTCTATTTACCTGTTAATTTTCATTCAGTTAAGTTAACTTGTTTTATTATAGGCATTCTAAAATATAGCCCAGTGGAATGGCTCTCGCTTGATGTGCGGTCTGTGTGGGATCGATCCCTATTGGTGGACCCATTGAGCTGTTTCTCATTCAAGCTAGTGCACCACGACTGGTATGTACTACCCAGTCTGTGGGATGGTGGATGTAAAAGATCCCTTGCTGCTAATCGAAAAGAGTAGCCCATGAAGTGGCAACAGCAGGTTTCCTCTCTCAATATCTGTGTGGTCCTTAACCATATGTCTGACGCCATATAACCATAAATAAAATGTGTTAAAAGTGTGTTGTCAAATAGAACATTTTCTCTCTTATGGTATGTGACAAATTTTGCCGTTGCTACATGTATGTAGACCTGTATAAATATGATCTGCTAATCTGATTTGAACTTTCACTTTTGAATGTTTTATTTGAATGTTTGATTTCAACTTTCACTTTTGAATGTTTTATTTGAATGTCTGATCTCCAGGTTTTTCTTAGTTCAAGTTATTTTCTTGGAAAGAAATGTTTTTATTTAATGATGCACTCCACACATTTTATTTACGGTTATATGGTTAAGGACCACACAGATTTTGAGAGGAAATCCATTGTCGCCACTTCATTGGCTACTCTTTCCAATTAGCAGAAAGGGATCTTTTATTTGTGTTTCCCACAGGCAAGACAGCACAAACCATGGCCTTTGTTGAACTAGTTATGGATCATTTGTCGGTGCAAGTGGGTTACACCTACCCATTGAGCCTTGCGGTCCACTCACTCAGGGTTTGGAGTCGGTATCTGGATTAAAAATCCCATGCATTAACTGGGATCCGAACCCAGTAATTATCAGCCTGTTGACCGATGGCCTAACCATGACGCCACCACAGCCGGTTTTATTTTCTTGGATGATGCCACTAATCATTGGCTGTTGGATGTCAAACATTTGATAATTCTGACATACTGAAGGAAACCTGCTCGTTGTTCCAATATCAACACAGAATATTTTGTGTGCACTCTCCCCCCCCCAACAGGCAGCACATACAATGGCCTTAGATATATCAGTCATATACTGATTGGAATAGGAAACCACCCAATCAGAGACAGAGTCCACTGAGGTTGTTTAATCTTTCAATCCAAGCAACTCTGGGGAGCGCTCTGCCGAGCTAGATACTGCCCTTTTTAAACACAGTTTGTGCCGAGAACTTGTTTTAAGTCTTTTTCCACCACAATCTGCTAAATAGGAATGACATCTGAAGTAGACGGAGAGGGAGCCAGATTTTCATTCAGGAGTGAAAAAAACAAACCCAACCAAAGAAAGAAAGAAAGAAATGTTTTAGTTAACGACACACTCAACACATTTTATTTACGGTTATATGGCGTCAGGCATATGGTTAAGGACCACACAGATATTGAGGGAGGAAACCCACTGTCGCCACTTCATGGGCTACTCTTTCCGATTAGCAGCAAGGGGTCTTTTTATATGCACCATCCCACATACAGGATAGCACATACCACAGCCTTTGGTATACCAGTCGTGGTGCACTGGCTGTGACGAGAAATAGCCCAATGGGCCCAATGATGGGGATCGATCCCAGACCGACCACGCATCAAGCGAGCGCTGTACCACTGAACTACGTCCCGCCCCAAACCCAACCAACTTCAATAATAATAATTGTGATCTTTTATTTCCATCTATTACATCTTGATTATGTTCATTGTAATCTATTTGGACAGAAATGGAATATGTGTTTGTGTGTGCTAATTACGCAAATTTAATATTTCCTGCACTATCCTATGACCAAATGAGCACTTTGACACTTGTTGTTGTTGATGCCGTTCTGTAAACTCCATCACTTGATTACCAATTTTTTTTAAACTTCTATTGCAGGGAACATTTTGTTTTTTAAATTTAGATTAGCAACATTTCCAGTCTATTAAAAATTGATTAGTATCTACTTTTTATACGCTCGTCTATGATTGGTTGTTTATGGTATGGCATTGTTCATCCATCTGTCAACTTTTTCTTGTCTGGACAATATCTTGTATACAGATGCATACGGGACCATCAAACTTCACATGTAGGAACAATTTAGGATGGTGGTGTGTTGCATACTATTACTAGGTCACTGTGTCCTACTTTTCAGTCTATTGCACATAACAGTAAATCCTTGTCTGGACTGTAGGAAGTGTGTCACATAGAATTACTAGATCACCAATACAAATAAATAAAATAAAAATTCTGTATTCACATAATTTGAATTAAAACATACCCTAACATTTTCATTAACATCTATGGTTTTCCATCAAACTCCTGACAGGCATATCATGTATCTCACCAGTACTTGGTTTTAAAAATTGTTTAGTGATCTCTGAAACTTGCAAAGTGAATTGGAATTGTTTTATTGTTGTTTTGTTTGAGGATTTTGTTTTGTTTTTTGCTTTATTTTGGTGTTACTGTGTTATTCTAAGAATTACTATTTACTGTTAAATCTTTTCAGTACAATTATATACTCAGTTTCTTATGGAATTGTTAAAAACTTATTTTTGTTTTTATTTACCTTCTTGTAATGATGAATCGGCCAATTTGTCTGATGTTCTTTTACCTACCTATTAAAGATTACCTTTTAAAATTTGTTCAGTCTTATTATATAATTATTCAAGCCCTTATTTATAATTTGTTATTTTTTATCAAGGAAAAAGAAGAATTCATAAAGGAAAAAACAAGTGGACAGAGTGATCGCAGTGACAAAGACCCTTCAAAAAGCTTGACACCAGAAGAAATGTCTGTTTTCTACCGAAAATTTCTCCAAAAATACTACAAAAAGCATTTCTACTACAATATGTGAGTCAAGTCATTTCCAATAATATGCAAATTGTGATGGCATGTGAGGGGTACAAATTGAGTTGGGTGTTTTCACTCCTTTACCCACTAAAGCACATATATAGATGAAATAACTGATACAATAACAGGAAGGTGGAGTGACAGGGTGGGGACTTTTAAAAGAGAAATTTAAGATATAGGCTTTAAACATTACACTACCTTTTTTTTTTTTAAAGAAATAAAAGTATTTTGTATGGCTTATTTGCAGGGACTGGTACAAAAAGAACATCCAGCTGCTATGGCCAGCACTCCAGGTTGCTGTTTATGGTGTTAAGAAGAAAATGTTACATAAAAAAACATGAACAAAAACTGCTTAAAGACTTAACAGTATTTTTCTAATTTTGTTGATAGCGTCTGGGATGTTTTCTAATATGTTACCTGATGAAGTAGATACCATGTAAATAGCAATTGAGTACCATAATGAAAAGCTGAATTTATGGCAAACATTTCACTGCATCTGAAATTAGATATACATTTGGTGTGCTGGAGGAAGTAAGCTTTTAATGGGAGACATTTTGACAATTTTCCTAGGCATATTGGATCATGAATCAAGTGCTGTATAGGATGATTTATTGCATATATTCACAATAGAAGCAGTTTTATGGTTTCTTCCTACACTTACAGCACAAGAATGCAGACATCTTAATGAGCTCTTGATTGAAGTTTTCAGGCGCGGATGCAGGATTTCTGAAATGTGTGTTCAAATGTGATGACTGATCTCTCATTTTACACAGAACAGTTAATATAATCATATTTCCCTTTAAAGGTTATGGTTGGTTTTCAAAAGGAGGGGATGGGGTCTGGACCCCTCCTGGATCTGCTACTGGTAATGATAAATGAAAAAACAATCGAGAGATAATTAATTAGGCTACAATGGATTATCATTAGATCTTCACAGTATCTACTTTACATACATTATAATATTTGTATTTTGTGCAGGCATTTAAAATACAATTTACACAAGTGTTTCTAACATTGGTCGTGGGTAGCTCAGTTGTTAGCGAGAGGGTTAGGGGATTTATATCATTCGATGAACCTTCATCATCGTTATATTCTTTAAACCGGTTTTTAAAAGCAGTAGCATTTGAAATATTATATTTTGTGAGGTACATTAAATTACAGACCTCAATAAATCAATGTCAGAATCAAAATCAAATGTGTTTACACCATGGTTTAAAGTAATATATGATCAAAATTGAGATTAAAAATGAAGATTCATAATTTATTCCAACAATTTAATGGTTTTAAACTTAAATATTTTACATTGAATTCTTTCTGGGGGAGATTCTAAAATACTACTTTGTTCCAGGTCAGATATCAAGAAAAGATGCTGCATGTTTGACTTTTAAAAATGGCCATTTTATAAAATTAGTGGCCATTGGTCAGTTTTGTTAATAGCCTCCGATTTTACATGTGTATAAACGTGCTTCCGGTATTTATGTTAATAAATTTATAATAACTTGACATGAATGCCATTAATCAGGATGTCGTCAGGACTTTTGTTGATAATTATGTAAAATGTTTGCCGTTACTTACTGCAATACTACTAACACATGACTATAAATATATGTAATTCTAACATGGTGCTTTGTACTTGGAAAGATGAGTGCATTATGTATATATTTCTGTTTGATTAGTAAAACAATAAAAACAGAGTCATACACAATTTGTTTATACTTTTATTTTTATGGAATGTGAATGATTTAAGCCCTCAAATGATAAAATATGAAATAATAATTGTGATAGAATGTATACACCTAAATGTGCATGTATTTAAAGAGAACAGATCACATACCAATGTTGATTATTCAGAAAGCAAAGTAAAGACACCATTAGCGCACACTATTTTATTAATCATCAGCTATTGGATGTCAAACATTTGGTAATTTTGACATATAGAGAGAAAACCTGCTACAATTTCCCATAAGTAGTAAGGGGTCTTTTATATACAACATGGCATGGACAGGATAGCATATACCACAGCCTTTGATATACAAGTCATGGTGCACTGGTTGAAATGAGAAATAGCCCAATGGGCCCACTGACATGGATTAATCCGAAACAAGCAAGCACTTTACCACTGGGCTACTTCCTGCCCCAAAAAGCAGAGCAAGTCTTGACATGACTTTCTAGGATATACAGAATAATTGGTTAAGGGGCGTTCTCATGATGCGAATAGTCGTACAAACTTTTCACATGCAATGGAACTGTACTGTGAAACCACCTAAATCGGAACGACTTTAGTCTTATATGACAAATCATGTCTGAATACCGTTTAGAACATGTTTTATTTCTCACGACAAATCATAAGCTCTTAGCCAGTCAAATCACATTAAGGCACAAATGTTTAGTTTTGTCACTTCTGTGTTTTTTCACTTGCTTATAAACGTTCAACATGTCTGGATTTCATGGTTCCATAAAACCTATTGTTGTCCAGATGTGGTCAATAATTGTTTTGTAAATGGTCTACATTCATGTTTTCTTTATTTCAATGGAAATGTGTAGGCACTTACATTTCACACAAAATATTTTTAAACTGACGAGAGATTTGTCTGACGTCATCAAATGTTATGACGTAATGCCCTCCCACACACAATTCAAGTCACTACAACAAATTGCATGCAACAAAACGGTGAGATTAATCGCATCAAGAGAATGCCACTTTACTCTCTTTATCCTGTCAAGATTAGAATGGCAAAAGCCACAAGATTCTGCCTCCAGCTATGAAACACCCATTCAATGAACAACAGACATGACTATTTTCCTCCATTACAGTATACTGAATAACTCTTTAATCATTATCAGGACATATTTTGGATTTATCAACTACTTGTAAGACGAATTAGTCTTAAGCCAATTCTCTGTCTCTTTATATCTATATTGAGGACTTCGACATCTACGTGATCTCCCAGTTGAAGTCCGGAATGACCTTTTAATCCTTCCTTCATCTGACTGACGTGTATCAGGCCATTCTGACCAACTCCTATATCAACAAATGCTCCAAAATTAGTCACATTGGTCACACGACCTGTCAGCTTTTGATGAACTTTAAGGCTCTCTATTGCAGTAACACCTTCCTTGAATAATGGTTTGTCAAAGCCTGAAATAATACAATTTTCAGTGAAATAACATTATGTATATACACATTAAATATTCTTTCAATTTTATTTTATTTTAAATTTACTAAATATAACCTTTGTTAATAATAATATTTGATTGGAGATTTATATGAGTAACAATACAATAATGATGGCCACTCACAAACAAATTCAGTTTAAGGAAACCACTAACAAAAAATGATGTTGGTGGGGTAGGTGATGTATAATTAGACTTGCGTTCAAATTTGTCCTGAACAATTCATATATTTCAGTGAATATTAAGTGCCATACATATACTGGTATTTGAAAGACATCTGCAATTATGTTTGCTACACTATAGCTCTGGAAATGGACCTAAGAAATTGTGATATACAAATTATTCATAATTAATTTTAGTCAATTTGTTTGTTTTAATAAAAATAAGCAAATTTTCATGCATGAATGTATAGAATCTTACTATCTCGGATGTCATAAGAAATGGGTTTTGAAAGAGCATCTGTGATCAATTTCATAGTTGGTTCTCCAATTTCAAATGATTCTGCAAGTTTTTCCACACCTGCAAAAAAAAGAAAATATTTTATCATTAAGGATTCTGTTATATCTCTGAAGCATAGGTTTTTTTTTTCTTGTTCCAAATAGTGTACCACAAATGGTCAAAGACCATGGTATTTGATTCCTGTGTGTGGGAAAAATGCATATAAAAGATCCCTTGCTTAGAAAAAATGTAGCGGGTTTCCTGATGACTACGTGTCAGAATTACCAAATGTTTGACATTTGATTAATAAATCAATGTGCTCTAGTGGGGTCATTAAATAAAATAATAAAAATTAATCTGGTTTTACATTAATATCTTTTTTTATATAATACCAGACCTCAAACAGAAATCTTTTACTAGACACTATCAAACATATTATACTCAACCTTTTAAGGCTACTTCTTGTTTCACTCTATCGATGAATCTGCTTTGACCAATGTCTACAACTGACATACCAAGCTCTTTTATGAAGCTGAAACAAAGATACATTTGTATCAAATTTAAAAACTCATTTGTAAGAAGATATGTAATCAAATTGTTCAACGATTTTATTATAGCACCTTTTTAGTTCATTTGTCTAATATCCATAAATATTAAGATGGGATAAACAAAATAAAAAATACCATTTTTTATTAATTAACTTTTTTTTCAGAAAATTATTGAAAAATATTTTTACATGTGACTCAAAATAATTGTGTGACCTGTGTCAAAGGGTATGAATTCTGACAATCATAGTTATTAAGTGATGGAAGCCTGCCATACCTCATTGCGATGTGATATGATTCTGGATGTATGGCCGTCATGTCTAATGGATTAGGTGCTTGATTTTCATCCAGTTTTATTTTCTTTGCTTTTCGAGTTGTGCCTGCCTTTCTTTTTCTGCCACGACCTGACTTGGCAGATACTTCTGTGTTACATTCAGGTTCAGCACTTTCTTCACATTTCTGTCTGAAAAGTAAAGATTGTCATTCAAACCACCGATTCAAATATATACTTATCCTGACCTCTTTTTTTTTTTTCTTCTTTTTTTCTTTTTTATCCTGACCTCTTACTACCTGCAAAGTTCTAAGGAAGAACAACCTAATTAAAATTAGCTCCACTATTACATGTGGATCTAAAAGCAACCAGTTGGAGCTCGTATCCACCAATCAAAACCTTACTTGCAGAATCATCCCAGTGATTTGAAAATACAGTGAAACCCCTCAAAACCGAACCCTCGGTAAACCGGAATTCCCTCAAAACCGGACGTTTTACACATTCCCGTGATTTGCGTACCTTTTAACACTAAAATTTACCCCTCTAAACCAGAAACCTCTCTAAACCGCACCGGACGAAATTATCTGGTCCCAATGTGTTCTTTTAGTGCTAATTTTACCTCAGAAAACCGGACGGTCACCCTGACGTCAATCATTACTGCATTACTTCTACTTTGAATACCCATTCAGCCGAAGATGTGATTGCGTACGCAGAGCTTATTACATGTGCACATGCTTGATTCTTGATCTCCGAGAACGATATTATTTATTTTAAAACGAATGTTTGCCGCTCCCAAAGCATGCGTCCGTTTTTTTATTTTTGCGGGTGGGGGAATGTGTATTTGGCGGTGCATCTGCACGTGTTTATTTGTTTGCAGATTTTGATTCTAAAGACTTGAACCGGTCCCAAATTTAATAAAACAAACTGTCACTTGCATGCACCACTGCACCAGGCTAGACATTCGTTCAAATCAACGGAGCCGGTCACGAGATTGAACAGTTCTTAACAATAACATCAATTTTGGTGAGAAAAGCTATCAAGGCATTACACTCCAATTAAAACAAAGGACCCAGATTTGCAACTGGTTACAATCACTGTCTGCTGGAGGAAATGTCGTTGCAGTCAACACTTGTGTATAGAGGCCCGACAAAATTGCAAGAGGCCTTTGTGAAGTGAACGCTGCTTTAAAATAACATAAAATTTACTGAAATAATCCATACATGCATTTATTGTGGACTATTCAATGTAGTGTATCTAATAATGATAAAGGTCTTGGAAATTGTAAGTGGTTTCTTTTTTGTTGAGCCGGTAGAGGTCAAGTGATTGGTCAGCCAATCAAAGATGTCGTTAGTAATCAGTTAGTCTAACATTTGCTAGATGAAGCTGTCAAAAGCCTGAATGGTGTCATACCTGCTCCTTGCGAGTGTTTGGTACAATACACTGAATTGAAATTACCGAATTCTCGTATTTTATATACATCTAACTTATATTAATTTTTATTTAGTTATTCCACTGGGCTAAACATACACAATTAGATTATTATTATTATTTAAAACAAATTGCCGATGTGATCAAACAGACATGTTTAGATGTTTTTCCGTTTGTGATTATTATATTAGTAGAGAACACCAACCAACAAACGGTTTACCACAATACTGAAACCTCTGTAAACCGGATACCCCTTAAAACTGGACTTTTTTCTTGGTCCCATGGCTGTCCGGTTTTGAGGGGTTTCACTGTAATTTGAAAACATTCCGAATTATCCTGAGCGTATACAACATGTTTTGTGTGAATTACAAATGCCTTATTTAGACCAGTAGAACTAATAATTTAAATATTGACCAATCACAATTTTATAACTACATTATTTTGACTTTTGCCATGAAGGAAACACACAGTTACTTTGATTGATTTGTTTCTTAAGGTGAACCCATACAATGCAAGTGTCTCATACGATATTAGCAGACTGTATAGAAACCAATGACATTGTAATATTTGTCTTGTCATATGAGGGACTCGTATAATGTCATGTCACCTTCAATCCAGAAATGCCATGACATTACTTAATAACATAGCTAATGTTACTGAATGTTATTTGACAAAGACAGAGTGAATGTCATGATCTAGTACCTTATATCGGGATCAGTAAAGTCATGAAGAACTCGGATGAAGCCAGCACATTGTTCAAAGCCTTTCTGACCCAGTCCTTTGACGCTCAGAAGTTGCTGTCTGTTCAAGAAGGCACCATTCTTTTCACGACACTCAACAATCTGCTTGGCTTTAGAGGCATTCAGACCAGCTATTCGCCTGATATAAAAGAAGTCTATAACAACACTGTAGCATATTTTTTAATCAGTTGATATTAAGCACGAAATATAAGAAAACTAATGATATTTGATCTAAACTGCTAGAGAAGAAACCTGCTGCTTCATGTTATAAATAACAGACAAGATATTTGATAAATGTAAATGTGTTTTTACTCACTGTAGATGACAGATGGGGGGGTTGGAAGGAAAACCCATTTAAAGCAGATTTTCCCCCGAGAGAACCTCCCAAACCTCCCTAGAAACTTTGCTTGCCACAAACTAAACCCCTGAAGTCCTGGAAATAAATGCCTGACATTGCCATGGATTCAGTGTTTATATGCTTATATTACTGATTCTGAACCATATATGGGGTGGGGTGTAGCTCAGTTGTACAGCACTCGTTTGATGTGTGATGGGGTCTCGGGGGATCAATTGCCCTGCTCCATCCCAACCAGTGCTCTAAGATTGATATGCTGAGGTATATACTGTGCTGTCTATGGAAATCCCTTGCTGCTTTAGCCATGTGAGTAATCACCATCTCTCTTTCTCTGAAGCAAGTGTTGAAATAACCAGGTTCCACTCCAAACACCTGCTTAGGTGTCATTAAATATTCCTTTCTTTCAGAACCATATGTATAATAACTTTCTTACATATTATTTTGGCTTTGTTTTTTTAAAACAGGCCATACAGTTTCAAATTTCATGGGAAATACCTTTTTGATTTCATACCATGTAATCATGAGAACCCATCAGAAACTGTTTTTAAAAAATAATTATAAATATATAATATATATTATTTTGGTTGAATAGTCGTATTTGATAAAATAATCATAGGAAAGAAAATTTTGGTTCTGTCATTTTACTAATACATTACTGAAACAGTACCAGACACGATTGTTTTTGTGAAATCTGAGGGCCTGTAAAATGACTATAATTAATGTAGAAAGTTACCTGAGAAGACATTCACTGCCCGTGTTGATATCAACCCCAACAAAACTGACACATTCCTCAACCACGGAATCCAGGGACGTCTTCAGACGACTTTCAGATATATCGTGCTGAAAAATGTAAACTTGGGAAATAAAACAAAAATATTTGGAAGTACAGTTGGAATATAGGACATTTAAATACATTTAGATAAAATATACTGAAATAAAAAAGAAACATTATAAGGCTTGAAATGATATGGTGGAATATGAAAGTATCATGAAGTTCAAACATCTCAACATTACAATACACTTCATGATACATGCAAAGTAAGGTGGTTTCTAAATTGGTTGTTTTCGATTATTCAAATTTTATGTATATAAAGTTTCTTTTGGACATCAGTATAGTTTAATTTTTTTTTACT
The DNA here is from genome assembly GCA_016106625.1 of Dracogyra subfuscus. Classification (NCBI taxonomy): domain Eukaryota; kingdom Metazoa; phylum Mollusca; class Gastropoda; order Neomphalida; family Peltospiridae; genus Dracogyra; species Dracogyra subfuscus. Next base: position 11,219 of record JAECMU010031570.1, on the reverse strand, counting down.
ATAATGAAATACAGCCTATTATAGAGATATCTTTATTTCATATAACCAATGGGGTAAAACAGTTTAGTTTTTAAATATTTATGACTACATATATGGGGTTGAAATTAACAATAAAACTTCACAATCAATAACAGCCAATCATTGTTATATAAATTACTTATTTTATTAAAAAAGATGAGTTAAAATATTTTTCATGATGTTTTACAATATATCAGTTAAATATACTAACCTGATACATTCCTACTCCAAGATGTTTTGCTTCTACTTTCACAAATTCTGACAAAGGATCCTGTAGTCTTCTAGCTATGGAAACTGGATGAATATAAAATGCATAAATATATTACCGTACATATGAAACAGAACCAACTTTTAGAATTTATCAGAAATTATTCTTGTATATTAAAGGGACCTTCCTGAGTTTGATGCATTGTTAGATGTTTCAGACTAATAAAATATTTCTATGATTAAATTTACATATTAAAATATATTCTTGCTTAGAATATCAGTGTCTGTATATTCAATGTGTTTCTGGTCATTTTAATATTTGTAAGAAGCCCAAACTGGATTTTGTCTTCAAATAAATTTGTATGTACAAAATAAATGATATTTTACAAAATCAAATGAAAGTTAATCTACTACAAATATTAAAAAGATCAGAAACATGTTTAATAAGCAGCCACTAATATTTTAAGCCGAAAAATATATGTGTGTAATTATAAGCGTTAAAAAGTCTCTGTTTAAAATGTGCACAACTGCAATTTCATTCACATTAAAAATTAATTTACCCTTCTATATTTTGTGTTATAAAAATATAATTCTGAAGAGAAAGGCCAATATTAAAATTACTGTTTACAGTAACTGAACCAAGCAATGAATATAAGTTATTTCCATACAACTGTTGAACATTAGTGAATTATATAGGATATTAAACAAGCTTTAGCGAGTAGCAATGAAAATAATTTCCTATTTATTACCCATAATCGTTCTCAATTTATATCACTCATCTCGTTTGGTTGATGTTATCATGTGATGTCAAAATGTTATGTCCCACATGGCATTCTAGTGGGATGTATCACTTTGATATGGATCAAGATATCTTTAATCATATGGATAATAATGTCTAATAACACTCCTTTAAGAATAAGAAGATATTTTAATTAGTCTTTCAACCAGGTTGGGTGGGATGGGGAGGGATGCATAATCTTGCGAGTTCCTCAACCCCAGCTTCCAACGCCAATGACTCCAGTGTGAAGAAAAACATTGGCTAACAAGTGTCATTCAGGTAAAATGGTGATGTCATTTGTTTAGAACTAACCTGCCCCTCGGAGAGATGGGTCTAATTGTGGCATCTCTTTCTTCGCCTCATCGGACACACTGTAGATAGATGCTCCACACTCGTCTACTATGCTGAAAACACACACACAAAATAGTCCAGTGATGTTATAAATATGAATAAATTTAAAATGTGGTGTGACTGATTAAATGTCTTTATAAAATGAACATGTACAATGTTCCATTGATAGACTATAATTGAAAATCAATCAGTTGAGCTCTACTGAATTGATGATTAATTATGTAACTTCATAACTGATTGTCACTGAAAACTATTAACTGTAATTGTTCCTACTATTTAGATGATGCACTAGGTTCTATCATATGTACATAAAGAAAATTGATAATAATAGGTATTAAAGTTAAACTGTTTTGTTTAACAACACCACTAGAGCACATTGATTTATTAATCATCGGCTTTTGGATGTCAAACATTTGGTAATTTTTACATATAGTCTTAAAAAGGAAACGCGCTAAATGTTTCCTTTAGTAGCAAAGGATTTTTTATATGTGCCACAGGATAGTATATACCATGGTCTTTTGATATACCAATCATTGTGCACTGGCTGGAATAAGAAATAACCCAATGGACAGGGATCGATCCCAGACCGACCGCACATCAAGCGAGTGCTTTACCACTGGGCTAAGACAAGTTCCCAAATAGATATTAATGGTAAATTACTGAAATATAATGTCTATCCCTAGGAATACAACCACAGGTGAGTATCAGTCAAATCCTTCTTAATGCACATAAGTCTAACCAATTGTATAAATAAAAGTTGATCAGCTGGTGTAAATCGATTATAGCCAATGATCAAATTCCAAGCAATTTCCAACACTGAAAAATCTCATGACTTCTAAATATTTTTAAATATTTTCATACACAACAAGCTTGAACACACTGAACTCACATTCAGGTTAGTCATTTATTTATTCACATGCTTCCATACCACGACGGTTTCAAGCATTAGTGGTTAGTGGTTAGCTGAGCTATACTCTTTATTACTTGCAACGGGCAGGATGTCACCCAGTGGTAAAGCACTCACTTGATGCGCAGTTGGTCTCGGATCGATCACGGTCGGTGGACCCAATAGGCTATTTTTTGTTCCAGCCAGTGCACCACGACTGATATATCAAAGGCCGTGGTATGTGCTATTCCGTCTGTGGGATGGGGCATATAAAAGATCCCTTGTTAATAATAAAAAAACAGCGGGTAAAATTACCAAATAGTTCACATCCAATAGCTGATGATTAATAAAAAAAGCAATGTGCTCAAGTGTTGTCATTAAACAAAACAAAACAAAATTTAACTTCATTATTGACAAGAATATTTGCACAAGGAACATTAAGTTTGTATTTTCGCTTGAGACATATGATATCGCACTGACACTGATCGTTAGCACACATCTGTTTTTAATTTTAAAGTACTATACATTAAAATAATACAACAGTGTAAAAAAAAAAAAAGCAATGCTTTTAATTTATCTCTAGCTTTAAAATATTAGAATCACTCACCAGTAAGCAATTGCACGGACATTAAATCTCTTTTTCTGAATCAGGTCTCCAATTGCCTTTTCAGTTTCTCTGCAGGCAACACCATTGCCAATAGCAATGACTTCACACCTACAATCAAAGACTTTCACTGCAGAAGTGTTTGTAATACATTATGTGAAGTCTGATTACTGCAAAACATCAGTGAGCTAATACAAACCTGGGCCAATATTTTCAAAGCAATCTTGAGACTACAAAATCATCACCACAGCATACATCATAGTGATATCATAACATGATAGTTTTAGAATTTCGTAATGCTAAGATTACTTCTAAAATATGGACCCTGATTCTAAACTAGTTTGTTATAGGCATGTACTAGTCACTAGGTAGAGTTTAAATCCATATGTACTAGTTATAGGCAGTGTCCAAACCACATGTACTAGTTACTAGGTAGTGTCCAAACCAAATGTACTAGTTACTAGGTAGTATCCAAAAACATATTTACTAGTTAAGTGTTCAAATCCACATGTACTAGTTACTAGGTAGTGTCCAAACCACATGTACTAGTTACTAGGTAGTGTCCAAACCAAATGTACTAGTTACTAGGTAGTATCCAAAAACATATTTACTAGTTAAGTGTTCAAATCCACATGTACTAGTTACTAGGTAGTGTCCACAAACACATGTACTAGTTACTAGTTAGTGTTCAAATCCACATGTACTAGTTACTAGGTAGTGTCCACAAACACATGTACTAGTTATGAGGTAGTGTCCAAATCCACATGTTACTAGGTAGTGTCCAAAAACACATGTTCTAGTTACTATTCAAAAACAAACTGGCGACAGCTTTTCATTAATCATTAAATTGTCAATGTGTATGTTTTTTCCTGGTGTTTGTAGTATTTTATGTAAAACAAAGACAGGTATGTACCCTACTATGGAAACTGGAGTCAGTGACTTTAACAACTTCATCTTTAATGAATTTACTCAGCGAACATTTTGTTTAGTATCTTGTTGCGATTTGATATACATTTCAAAGATTGCTACACAATTTTAAAACATAAAAAACAGTAGTTGCTAATCAGTTTTTAACTGACTAAAAATATCACTAATCAATATTTTGAAAACAAAATGTTCCCTGTTACATAACAAATTCTAAGCTATTTTCCTTACAGTTATAGTTATAGCATATGTTTTTAAAGTAATAATGAAACTAAATGTAGGATTTCATATGTATAGAAACCTTGTGTGGCATTATGCACTATCCAAAAGAAAAAAACCCACCCTGAAATTGATACATATGTCTGGATGCTTGTGCATTTTCTTATGGTGCAAATCCAATGGCATCATGTAACAATTCATTTTGGATAAGCACACAAATTGCACGTTAACATCATCATATAGGCAAAGAGAAAATAATTTCTTGCAGTTAAAATAAAGATGAACTGCTTACCATTAGCATGTACAAAACTGTTGGGATGTTCGAACCAGACTATTATCCCTAGGAGAATATGCATTTGCTCGATGACAGGAGAGTCACAAAAGAAAAAGATGAATTGCTTTTTATCATTAATATGTATATGGAATCTGACAAAACGCATACTGTGTAAGCATGCCATGAAAGCAAACTGTGTAAGCTTGCTGCAACTGTAAACACAGAATCTTAACTTATGTTTGGGATGCATATTAGTCATCAGTATACAGTGGCATGGATTGGGTGGGATTGGTATGGTAAAGTTGTTCTGCCCCAGAATTTCTATTATTAATTACCTGAATTTATTAACGACATCTATGATTTTCTGCTGGTCTTCAAATGCGTTCTGTGATTTGTAATTAAGGTGCACAATAAATGTATCCAGTATTTGACCTGATATACAAAAAGCATAATAATGAAAAAAACATACTGTATAAATTCAATACACATTTGCAAACAACATACAAGTTGTATTTGTGTTTTGTCAATGAATGAAAGAATGAATGAATGAATGAATGAATGAATATTTAAGAGCATTGCAGCATGAAAAATACATCAGCTATTGAGTGTTAAACAAGGTAAATATATGAATTAATTAAAATAAAAGTTTAAATTAAAACAATGAAAAGGGCTGTGCAAAAATACAAATATCACAGGCAGGTAAAATTGGTTGTGGTTTTTTTTATTATAAAAGGGAATTTCACTGAAAAAAGCTTTGATTACTTCTAACTAAGTCAATTATGATAACTGTTAAGCAGCCTTGGATTCATCAAATGGTGTGTGAATAATAAAGAAATTATTATTTTAAAAGGTTTTTAAAAAAGAAAGTAAAAAAGATATTCAGTAAAACACTCTTATAACGAACCAGAAGGGCCCATGATAGTTAATTTGTTCTAGCAGTAGTTCATTGTACACATTTTCACAAGTTGGTTATTAATATATAGGCAGATAAAACAGAACTTTACGATCAGTTCGTTCTATTCTGAAGTTTGTTCTAGCATGTTTGCTGTAAGTGTACTTTACTGTATATCAATTACCTCCAAGCCTCAACAGAAATAGCAACTAACCTGAGAGGGAGGAAGCAAGAAATGTTTTATTTAACAGGGCTTCTAAATTATGGTAGCCCCACTCCCATGGCTAGTGATATTCAATGCTGGGCTAGTAAATAACTACTACTGCCATGCCCAATTGCTA
>JAECMU010031569.1:7075-17780 GCA_016106625.1 Dracogyra subfuscus | reverse complement strand
ATTTGGGGGGGGGGGGGAATATAATAACAGAAAAATATTTATTCATTGCAGGTAAAAAAAACCCGTTAATTCCGTTAATTCCATTAATAGTTATTCGAAAATTAAACCTGATAAACAACATGAAATCTCTCACCTGCTATCGAATACTGCATCTGTCGAACTTGAAACTAAAAGTTCCAAAGGACAGCTGATCATAAAAGGCTGACAGTGAACACAAAGCATACAGTGAACAGCATGAATTTCTTGTCAAGTGTGTTCTACGGAAATACGATCAACGAAAACATACACATTTACCTGGCACCTCCTTCCGAATATTGTGCATCATCGTCGGATACAATTACTTCAAATTCGGAATACTCGGAAAACACATTGCCATCGCTCGCCCCCCCCACCCCCCAAAAAAAAAAAAAAAACCACGACGCGAAATTAAAAATTAAAAAATTCACTGTACAAATATTAAATATATTCAATTGTTTTCAAGTTACTCAACCTTTATCTTCTTACCCTTTGAGTCTTTGTTTAGTTTTTTACCTGTTTTGTTACTTTTAAAATGAATAATTTCAATTCCTATCGGGAACAAACATTTCAACTTTCGTCGTCTTCCATGCTTTGGCAAAATGTATAGTAAAAATAAATATTTTAATAAGAATTACATGGACCATGACATAAACGTTGAACAGGTTTCATAAAAAATGTACTGTTTTCAATAAATTATCAAAAATACAATTTATTTTCTTGGGCACTCTATTTTTTGGCGTAAGAAAAAGTAGTGCTTTGGTTGCTGTCACTCATCGAGCATTAAAGGTAATGTTCTTGTTATATTTTTAGTTTTCTTTTCTTCTTTTCTTAAATAAAAAAATGAATGAACGTGTATATAATATATATACCATTTCATGGTATTTTTTTCGAATACGATTTTTATGGCAACTCGTGATGTGTGAATACCATATTTTCACTCATTGCTTCGCAATTCGTGAAAATATGGTATTCACACATCACTCGTTGCCATAAAAATCGTATTCGGAAAAAAAACACCCATGAAATAGCCTCTATTTCTATAAAAAAATATACATATTTCTCGGCCACTCTGTAATAAGAATCAAGTAGCGTTTTAAAAGCCTGTATGTTCTATACTAAGACGGGTATCGCTACTACATACAGGCCACACCCCGTCAAAGTCTTTATAACGGTCAGTAGACACAGGGTGAAGTTTTTATATTGACATTACTACACAAAATCAACATATTTCTCAGTCATACTTCAGATATTAAAAAAGTGCTTAATAAAACGGTGAAGTTGTATTTATACGGATATTAGTAACAATAAGGCTATCAAAATGAGTCTTGGTTGTTATTTTGTTTTTGTGTTGTTTTTATATATAAAGATATTCTTTAAAAGTCTCAAATGCTTAAGTTATAGAGAACACTAATAATTAGCATGATAGTGTGTTTAAAAGTGTGGGAAATACAGGTAACAACCGAAAGGCGTAGAGTCCGGTGTTTAGAACGTCGCCATGCGTGCTAGCTGAAATTGTCTGCTAGAATCTGCATGTACGGGGAAATCCTGTGGCTCTAAATATAGATTTGTGTCACCTCAGTCACCGTCAAAGTGTGTCCGAGTTCGGACAGACCGAGCAGGGAAACGTTTGCTACACTTGTTTATGTGTTTTTACGTTAAAGGTACTGTTGATGATTTGCTGCCAGTGTAAGTTGTTTTCGACTACTAACATTTTGTACATACTATATCGAGACTGTTGTTTTGAATATCAAGGGTAGCTTAATGGTAAAGGGCTCGCTTGAGTGGTTGTCGGTCTGAGATCGATGCCCGTCAATGGGTCGATTGGGCTATTTCTGTTTCCAGTCAGTACACCATGACTGGTATATCAAAGACCGTTGTATGTGCTATTGTGCCTGTGGGATGAACAATGTTATGTGTTATCGTTTCTGTGAGATGGTGCATATTTAACCAAAATCACTTGTTACTAATGGGAAAACGTAGCGAGTTACCTGTATAACACTGTACCGTGGTATGTGATATCCTCTTTGTGGGATGATGCATATAAAATATCCCATGCTACTGATGTAAAAAATAGATCGCGTTTTCTTCTAAAATATGTTAAAATTACCACATTTGTAACATCCAATACCCGATGATTAATAAATCAACGCGTTCAAACATTGTATTGTCGTTAAATAGCAGCAAACACAGGACATACCCTTTAAATCAAATGACCACACTGGGGATCAGTCACTGTCCTCTTAAATACGTATGTGCTGACGAGTTTCTCTATGTAATGTATATATTAGTGATTATGTCAAATATTTGTTATTAGCTAACTCAAAAATGACCAATGTAATAAAATAGGATTATTGTGCTGGTGAGTTTCTCCATGTAATGTATATATTAGTGATTATGTCAAATATTTGTTATTAGCTAACTCAAAAATGACCAATGTAATAGAATAGGATTATTGTGCTGGTGAGTTTCTCTATGTAGTGTATATATTAGTGTTTATTTATTTATTTATTTTTATTATTTTTATTTTTTTAATTAAAGACGCACTCAACACATTATAATTACGGTTATATCGGCGTCGGACATATGGTTATGTCGAGATAAAAACCCAGTGGTCAGCTGACGGGGATCGATCCTAGACCGACCGCGCATCAGGCGGGCACTGTACCACTGGGCTATGCTGCCCGCATATATTAGTGTTTATGTCAAATACTTGTTGTTAGCTAACTCAAAAATGACCAATGTAATAGAATAGGATTATTGTGCTGGTGAGTTTCTCTATGTAGTGTATATATTAGTGTTTATGTCAAATACTTGTTGTTAGCTAACTCAAAAATGACCAATGTAATAGAATAGGATCATTGTGCTGGTGAGTTTCTCCATGTAGTGTATATATTAGTGTTTATGTCAAATATTTGTTATTAGCTAACTCGAAAATGACCAATGTAATAGAATAGGATTATTGTGCTGGTGAGTTTCTCCATGTAATGTATATATTGGTGATTATGTCAAATATTTGTTATTAGCTAACTCGAAAATACTCAGTGTAACAGAATTGGATTATTTTTGTAAAATAATTTCGTACGTACGAAAAAATAGTTTTTAGGAAATATAATAAAATTTAATCTAGTACAAATATTAGAATGGTCAGAAACACGTTTAATACACACCCACTAATATTTTATGCTTTAAAATATATTTGATATGTAATTACAATCGTTAACAGGTCTCGGTTAGTCGATAGCATCTTAAAAACTGCAGCAAACTCAGGAATGTCCCTTTAAACCTGAAGATTTAACATATGCAGTTTGATGGTAATTTGTAAAGTATTTTTCTTAAATTTATTTACACTGAACGATGTATTCTGTTATATTACAAATCATAAAAAATGTACTTGCTGTTTCTTACAGTAATCTTTGGCGCCAGACATATTATGTTTTTTAGAGGAAACCCGCTGTCGCCACTTCATCTCTTTCCGATTAGCAGCAAGGGATCTTTTATTTGCGCTTCCCACAGCCAGGATAGCACAAACCATAGCCTTTGTTGAACCAGTTATGGATCACTGGTCGGTGCAAGTGGTTTACACCTACCCATTGAACCTTGCGGGGTTTGAAGTCAGTATCTGGATTAAAAATCCAATGCTTTGACTGGGATACGAACCCAGTACCTACCAGCCTGTAGACATCATCAAGAAGTAGGTCTACTCGATAATTGTGGCGAATCCAGTACATTCTAATAAGCCGATTACTTCCAGATTTATACATGCAGTGTTTGCAAGACGTTTTGAGTTTTATTTTTTGAAAGACCAGGCCCTAAACCACAGAAGCTGAGTATGGCGCTGTTAAAATATAGAGCATGTACTATGTCTTCTTCTTGTCAGATTTGTAGTGTGCCAGATGAGGTGGGTTTTGTCACATTCGATTGAGTTTCAGTGCCTTTAGAAGAAAAGAAAAACACAACTTGGTAACATACTCGCCCAACGGACTATATATATTTATTTATTTATTTATTATCCACATAGTTCAAGATATTCAGGGAAATATAACCAGTATGACCCACGTCCACAACAAATGACGTAATTTTGTGAAACTACGTCATAACTTAATGCGGCTTCCCTAGTGTAAACGTCATACTTGTTTGTTATGTTTGAAATGTTTTGACATGGTCCAATCTTGCTATTCACGAACATAATATTTTGATAATTAGATAATAAAGACAATATTACACTCGTGCGTGAATCGTACTTATTTTACGAAACTCGTATCAGGATTCATGTATTACCCGACACACACACACAAACACAAACACACGCACACGCACACACACACACACACACACACACACATATATATGTATATGTATATATATATATATATTTATATATATATATGAGAGAGAGAGAGAGAGAGAGAGAGAGAGAGAGAGAGAGAGAGAGAGAGAGAGAGAGAGAGAGAGAGAGAGAAAGTTCGTGTAGCTATCGAACGGCAGAGTACTCGGGCCATATTATACTAAATGAGTTGTTTAAACTATTTTTGGATTTTGTTATTCCAGAAAGCAACGTCAAAGAAAGAATCATGGCGCATGAATACGGAAATGATCGTAAATCACTTCAATCTACTCCCAGCACTCTTTGTAGTTCCTATGAGATCTCCACACCTGGGACTCCGCCACAGTTTGTTAGAAATTTAGCCACGGCGTTGCCAGAAGGGAAAACACATCACCTGTTCTTCTCTCACAGTTCTGACGACCAGCAATGGGTTCAGGAGTGGGTCGAGCGACTGGAACACGACTATGGGATCAAGTGTCTGTGGCCTCCGAGAGATTTCACTCCTGGGAAGCCGATTGTGTCTCTTATTGAAGATGGAATGTCACGTGCTATGAAAATAGTTATAGTTTTGTCTCCAGAATACATCGAAAGTGGCTGGTGTGTCTACGAAAGACACCTGGCGTTTGTTATGTCTGTGCAAGAGAGACGGAACTGCATCATTCCAGTGATGCTGAAACGCTGCTCAGTTCCAGATGTGCTCAGAACCGTCAACTATATCGACGTCACCAAGGGAGAGAATGCTGACTTCAAAATTGCTAACGCGTTGTACCAGAAATGTAAGTCGCAATCTTGTGTCCACTGCAAAAAAAAAAAAAAAAAAAAAAAAAACCCTATCTTTTAAGTATTTAGCCTACCGGGAAGGTATCAACGTATACATCGGCTATTGGGTGCGAGTGGTGCATTGACGATTCACATTGGACACCTGTTCCGTTGTACAACTATGTCCCAAAAGGGTAAATCCTACAGTGCAACAAAATATTATGGGCAAACTCTAGCCAGAGGAACTTCCATTTTAAAAACACCAATTATTAAATTATTTTTTATGTTTATATCAATGACTAGAAGTGAAAGTATCGTGTACTGTAATGAATGAACTCTGACCCTTAATTAAACTGTGTAGTGAGATCACAGAGAAACTATTTTGATTTGTTTTCTTTACCTATTATATTTAATGCTGAATGAAGGAACAAGCAGTGTTCGCCATATCGCCGCCCTTTGGATGTTACGACTGTTATCTCAAAAGCTTTTCCTGATAATTATGTAAATGTAGGTTTAATTAAATCTGCATATTATAGTTTAAATATATAATTCTACAAATTAAAGATACCGTGTGTCTGATAACAAGCTATTTTAAACGAGTCTAATGGACGGAACACTGAGTTGGACACGCTTTTAAGCAACGAGTTATAAGATAACTGAAATCTAACGGTTACGAGTGTAGTATTATATTTCTTTACATATCGAAAATCATGTTTAAAAGAAATATTATTAACTCTGCTTCAACTGTCATGACAGTGATTCATGAGTGCATATCATCACAGCTGTACTTATTCTAATGAGTTCTGTCCGGTGATAGTTTTGATTATGTCCTCAATGTGACGGTGCAAGAGGGATTATTTGTTCGTTTGTTTGTTTTGTTTAACGTCTCCACTAGGGCACATTGGTTTATGAATCATAGGCTAATGGATATCAAACATATGGCTATTTTGACAGTCATAGAGAGGAAACCGCTACATTTTTCCATTAGTAGCAAAGGATATTTTATATGTACCATCCCACTGACAGGATAGCACATACCACGGCCTGGTGTACTGGCTGTGACGAGAAATAGCGCAATAAAGAGGGACGAAGTCTCCAGTAAAGGATATTCTCGGGAGTGGCTGTCCTCCTATAGACGAGGCACTAAACAGAGATTCATGAATTCAGCTACATTTTTGCCAAATGCCCAGTCGACTCTCCATTGTGGAGATATACTGCCCTGGACATGCACTGCAGTTTTGTCGTTCAGATTTATTTATTGTATATCCATTGTACGGTTTAGCTGTGACATCCTTGTCATCAACAGTTGTAGGCAACCGCCATTCATGGATGTCTCTATGAAAATTCGATATCTAACACTTTGGACGATATCACAGTTTATCCTGCAATCACAGTTTACATGTTTTCGGCCATTGACAACTATATAGCTTTAGGCTATGAACTAGTTATGGTTAGCAAGCAATGTTCTATTGTTCAAAGCAACTGTATTTTCAGTTGGTGGTTTTGATTTTTGAAAACCGTTTTGAATACAAATACGTTTATTTCGATTGCCGATCGTTTCAATTTAATGTTAAAAGTGAATATAAAATATAAATAGCAAATGTCAGTGTAAGTATCTATACTGTTTTGAAGACGATTTGTATTTTTAAAATAACAAATAAGTTGTTGTTATTTTAGGACTATTTGTTTTTGGTGTATAGATATTGTAGACAACAAGGCATTCAACACATTGTGGGTCTACTAGAACAGAATGTTTCAGGACTATTTGTTTTTGGTGTATAGATATTGTAGACGACAAGGCATTCAACACATTGTCGATCTACTACAACAGAAAGTTTTAGGACTATTTGTTTTTAGTATATAGATATTGTAGATGACAAGACATTCAGCATCGTGTGTGTCTACTCCAATAGAAAGTAAATTTATGTAATAAAATGGTTAGTTTTATTAAATTCTAGGATCGCAGGATAAATAAGGTAATAGGTTACTGTCTTTTTAGATTATCGATGACAGTCGACATTCAATCATTAGATAACCATTTTAAGCCGATATTTTAAAACGGTAACCACGTATTTTCTATGTACACACGTGTTATCGTCAAAGTGTGTAAGGAAATATGTTAAATAGTAGGGCGAGGACATTGGGATTTTGACTTGTATATAGATATATTTTATAATATTTTATAATAACTAAATATATTTCTATTTTATAAAAGTCCACATGGAAAAATCGAATATGGTTCCTTTAAATGTAAAACAATCCCAATTTAATAGTATTATACAATAATATGCATGTGGTTTTTTCTTCTTTTTTCCAAGGTATTTGAAAGAAACGTATCTAATAGTAAACATGTGTGTATATTTCTCCGTTTTAGGTGAACTTGAAGACATTCTGCCAAATTTTAACCGACAATACCACCAAGAAGGTAAGAAGTTTTTATTTTCATTACTTTTATAGATTGTTTTAAAATGCCTATTAAAATGTACAATAACGGGCTGTTGTGAGATTTGTCATATGAGACCTCTTTTCATTTTTATTTTGAATGGTGCAAGCACTGCCTTGGTTGTCCCTAACTTCAGTCAGAAAAGGGTAAAATATTAAAAGGCGCTTGACATTTTTCTGTGTGTTTTTTTCCTGTGTTTTTACAAAGCCGTGCCATTCGTTCTTGTTGTAACTTGAACAATGTAGGCTACTGGTAAACATGAAAATCCTTTCGTACTTATAAGAATAACTTTAAATGGGATTGGTTAAGTTATCTTAACGTTGAGCTAATCCACAATAATTAGAGGATACTCCCCTTTGTGTCTTGTGATGTCATAGTTTATCAGCACGGGTTGATAACAATGTGAAATCCGAGGCTTGCCGAGGATTGTTATACCTTTATCAACGAGTGCTGATTATCATTCATTATCATTATTTGCGTCATTTATAAACAATGTCAGTAATGTGGGTTGAATGTCACTTCGTTTGGCAGCGGTAGACTCGTTAACTAGTAGAACGACAGTTGCGTGACGTCACTAATGATAGGTTTAGCGCTGAAACATACACAGTGACGTAACAAAGGAAGCGATATCTCCTAAGGAGAATATCTCAGGATATATCGCAAATCTTTCATATAAGCCTTTTTCCATTGGTAAATTTGTGTAAGAAATCGCGATAGATGTACGCTGTCATGGGCAACCAAGATGTATCACGAAAACAAAATTCCGAGAACTCGTCCAATATGCTATCACTTAGCCTTATGTGTGGTGTTTTCGTTAGTATATTAATTCCGCGTCTTCCATTATATTTAAACGTCCAGGTAAATAATTTTTAACAAAAATACTAAATTCACATGAAAATGATGTTATTGTTACCATTCTTTTATTGTTTCGTGCCATTGTAACTTTTAACACTTAGCAACGAACGGGCACGCACCCACCCCAAGTAAGTCATTGGTTGTTTGCAGCAGTAACCAGCATGCGTCTAGTGTTCTAGTTTGTATTCTTAAAAGGGTGCAAGCAGGTTCACCAGAAATAATGATATCACGATCGGAAGTATCTTATTTTTGTTTATAACACACATTTTGGGACAATAAAATTGATAAAGAAGACACGATGGAAATGACATTAACTGCTTTAAAATATCGCACAATTGTGAATTGTTTTTAAATAATACACCCTTTGGTAAATGCATATTATGTTATGTATTTATATAAACTTTAAGTGAAAATATGTAAGCAAGTTATCAACTTGTAGACCTATTCCATCAACGTGGTTTTTGTACAAAATTAAACCAGGCGAATTCCTCGAAATAATTCAATAGGAGGTTGAAACATCGCTCACAAATGTCCAATCATATCCATATGTCTTCCACCAGATTAAAAGCCAACGAATTTATTTCTTGTAGTGTATAATATATAATAATAAATCATGTTCAAAAGACAGACCCACAATGCTGATACATTTGCCATTTTGGTTCGCTCCCAAGTTAGGAACGTCATGTGAAGAGAACGAAAAAAATATATTACGTAATAATTTTCCTTACTACAAGTGTTTTCATTGAATAGCGTAAGTAAGGGGAATAGACAATTTTTAGATTTGTAATATTTAAGGATTTCTTTAATAAAAACACAATAAAATGTCTTACAAATACTCCTAATAGATGTAGTATTAGAATAGAGATAATACCACTGTGTTTCGTTGTTCATTATAAGGATTTATCACAAAATATTTGGATTTTAAGGACTCAACTTCGTCTCGTCCCTAAATCCAAATTGTGTGACAAATCCTTGTGACGAAACAGTGATATTATCCCCTAATTATAGTGCCAGCGATATCTCCTACAAAAGCCTTTAATCGATGATAAGTTTCATTATTACATAAAATTTATGAACAGTGACACATCGATAAAACTAGACAAAAGATACAAATCGCGTAATACCACAACTTAATTTCGAAACACATTATTTCAATTATTGCGATTGTTTTGAATTTTCACTCGCCTGGGATTTTCAAAAACAAAATATTGTGCCTTTAAGTTTCTGTGTAATTCCAGACATAAATGGTGCGAAAATTCCAATAACAGCTAAAAAGGAGGATGCTTCTAAATTACGAGGTACAGCTTGGTATTTCGACAATCTGTCTCCGTATCAGCATCAGCTGTTGAAGAACATGGGGTCAGAGGTTAGTATATACAGACCTGCTTACCCACCCCCTTCTCTGTCTCTCTCTCTCACACATACACACACACACACGCACACACACACACACACACACACACACATGCACACACACACTAAGTTTGGTTAATCTATAAACCTTTTAGACATTTGGATAAAGTTACAAGATTAAAATAAGAGCTTTTTGCCTCCAAGAAAATAATGCTATATTCAAATCTATTCAGAACTCCATTAAAGGTACACGACCTAGTAACGGCTAGTTGTTAACCATTACGCCGTTGTTTTTCGCTAATAAACCCATTGTTTGCACAAATAAAATTGCACTTTCCTTACCGTTTATTATTTAGAATATACATTTCCATTTACCTGAAGTGTTTTTTGGTAATCCTGGTAATCCTTGTGTTTGTAATACCACAAAATGCATTTTTTGTATTTCTTAAAACGCCACGTGCCACTGAGAAAAAAACCGTTGAGCAGACGAGGTCTAATCTATTTTTAGAGGGGATATTTCCATTTCAGTGTCACAGCCATTGGCATACCACGTGACCGTTATCATTTTGATTCAGTTTGTTTTCTCGTCCACGGTTCGCGCAATCAACATCCGATTTGTTGTCGTTCGCTTGTTGTTCATTTGTGACGTGTTTCTTCACAGTTTGTGAACATTTTCATTAACAATAAAGTTCAGACGAGTAAGTATACAATACAAAACGTTACAAACCCGTAAAACCAATAATTTTGCTAAGTCTTACGATATCTGGAGAGGGGATACAACCTTGGGGTGTGGGGGTGGTGGACACAAGCTATATTGTTACCTTTATTTAAATAGAGCAGGAAACAAAAATCTTACATTTTCGTCCTGTGGAGGGGAAGTGCCTCTCCACCCCTGCCGACGACGACGACGACTACTACTACTAATACTACTAGTCTCACTACTACTACTACTA